>VKOC01000002.1:43212239-43223973 GCA_009364415.1 Spea multiplicata | reverse complement strand
AGGATGTCACAGAGTAGGTTCACAGATGAAACAGTGGCTACTTTATCGCTCCAGCTGAGAACATTGGCACACAGAAGCTGCATGTATTCTTTATTAGTGGCGTCTAATAAATATATAAATATGAGGGAGTAAATATGCGAAACACAGCAGGATACCAACCGCGCTCGGAATTACTCACACATAATGATGGAACTAAAAAGTTTGAGAGTGCTCGCAAAAATCGGCACAATTACACACCGTCCATGATTATAAATACTTCATGCATTTGATGAGATCTAACAAGACTGAAAGCTGTATGTGGGTGGAATTCTCCGGCTCATGCGATTAAAACCCGCGCTCTACACAATGTAGAAGGCATATGTCAACGAGGGAGCCCACGAAACCATGGGCAAAGAATCAAGCATTGGCATAACTTACGTCATTATCTGGATCATTCCACCTAGAATTCTAAAAGTGTATTGAAAACTTTACACGAGGAAAGTATATTTCAAACAGAGGAGAAATGTTAGAACAAGAGCTCATCAGTTTAACCTAGAGGGTAAGAAGCTCAGATGTAATGTAAGGAAGATTTACTTTACTGAGAGGGTGGTAGATAAGTGGAACAGGCTCCCAGCAGAAGCGGTATAGGTTAAAACACTGAAAGCTTTCCTGAACCTAAAACACAATCAAGAAAAATAGGCAGACCAGGTGGACCCAACCGTTCTTATATGCTGTCAAATTCTATGTTTCTGCTGGCAATAAGACCGTGGGCATCATGAAGTAGCAGAGACATATTCTTACCTTCAGCCGTCCTGTCATGTCCTGACAGCAACTATTCATTGCCTGCACATCTTCATTTATACTTTCAAGCTCCTGTATAATAAACAGATGGTACAATTATATGTTACCTGCTATTTTCTGTTTGGAAGCATGGTGACAGAGCTGTTCAGTTAGTGACACTACGTGTACAAGTGGTCTTACCGCTATAGCAGAAAGACATTTTAAATTGCTTTCTAAGGAAAATGTCCCGTGTGTCTGAATATCTACTGAAATATGTACACTTTTGCATTACTTATTGTTGTAACGTGAGCATATTCACTAAACCAGGAATCTGCACAATAGCGGAACATTTAATCTACCTTAATTCACTATGCATTAAGACTAGTCAACTCCAGTGTACTTCTCCTGCAAGAAGAGATGAGCTCTGATCCTCCACTTTAACTATCCATTATAGAGGGCCAGCTAAGGCCTTCTTGCAGAAGTTCACTGGGGTTGTCCACTGTTCATTTACTAAAAGTGGAAGTTAGCATAAGCATTATGAAAGGACAACTTCAGACTTGCAACAAGTCACGTTGATATATGCATTAGACAGGGTTTACTCCTGCAAAAGAAATATCGTCCACTCTTCATGATGTAGAATGAAGTTGAAGAAGCAAAACCACAGATCTCCTGCAAGTCCGTACTTTAATCAATAAACCGCAATGTATAATAATGATGTAGAGATTGTAAACTTGACAACTTTAGACAATTTTGTATTACAGGTGAGCCCCTGCAAAACATAAATATAAGTAATACAAATGCTCTAGGTTGTATCATTTGTCTAAATGTGTTCTATTTATTTCTAGTTTATTTCAATCACTCTTTATGAATATTACCGTTTGTAAAGCCTATTTAATGGTGTTTATAGCTTAAAAAACAACAAAATGCCAACAATATTTATACATATTTTCGCAATACCTCTAACCTGTATATCATGGGTAAACTTACTTAAAAACTACTTTCAGAAGACGCATGATTATTCCTCTCATTATATTATATCTTGCATGTACTCAATTGGTCCAGACAGCTGTTGTAAGGGAGATTTCTGGGATTCTCTGTTCCTCATATGTATGTGTTCAGTGTGTTAGCCTTATCTGCCAAACACACTGACATACTATCATACTGTCTTATGGTAAACAATTGAATGGCTCGGTGTTAATCACCCAGATGGACTCTCTGATTAGTGAAAGTCTATGAAAGAATGGACTTCATTGGCATTGCTATGAAGAATCAGCTCAGTACTTTGCATTACTGTATACAACGCTGTACTAATCCTGGCACTTCTGCCTTTAATCGTAAAACATAGAAATCATAAAATTTTAAAGTTTATATGGCAACAGTCTATGATTGCTTGCTTATGTGTGCCATGACAATTAAGCATTCACTAAAAAATTAAAGTGCATATATTAAAAGTGTGTGTAATTATATATAATATATATATATGACAAAACTATAGCCGGCAGACTAAGACAGACCTATATATATATATATTATAGGTAAAGTGTGCCATGCTCACAATTTTATGATCTGGATTCAGTAGAACAGGTGGAACAGCACCTTTAAAAAAATGACATACCTCTTTAACCTTTTTAAAAATGGCCACAAAGTCTTCATTTATAGATAAGCTGCGCCTTTCTATATCCCCTCGTAGATTTCTTCGAGTTCTCAAACTATTTTCAGTGAAAAACGTGGAGAGGGCTTTAAGGGCTTCCAGCATTTCCTGCAAATAATAAATAAAAAGAAATAGTAACAAAGTCTAAAGAAATGTAACATCATTCAATAATTTAGGATCAGTTTGACGTGTTTTCATAAAAAATATCAACAATAGTGGAACTCAGAATCCTTTTGATAACATCAACGTGTAGTGTACAGCATTAGGTAGGTAGGTAGGTAGGTAGGTATGTAGGTAGGTATTATATATATATATATATATATATATATTATATATAGTGTTCCTGCACCAGTTTCCTGTGGGGTTCACCATCACCCCCACCTTGTCATTATCCAGTCGGGTCTCCAGGATCTTATTGAGCTTCCTAGACAGAGGGTTGGAGCTTTGCGCCGAGGTTGAGGAGCTGGAAAGCGATGCATTTCCCCCATTCAAGTCTACATCGGCCATGCTCGGTAGTTACACAGCCCGACGTTACACTATTCTGATCTTCTTTTCGTCCAAAATCCGTGGAACGCAGACAGATCTCGTGACACGCACAGAAACCAACACGGACTTCCGGGATAATAGCCAATGAGATGCCGCGACACGTCAGCAGCTGCGACGTAAATGCCATCCGGGGGGGGGGGCAGATTAATGAGGGCATGAACGGTGGCTGTGGCCTGTTGGTGTTACAATGCAGTGTACTTAATAATGCCTATAAAATAGTTAATCTCGCTGGCAATTTCAGCTGGGCAACCGATAAAACTGTAGCCGACCCTTTACCGTCATATAACATGAATTATAAAGTCAGTCATGAGGTGGCCTTGAAGTGTATAGTTAGTTGAGGGCTTGCTTAATGCGTACACACAACTTTTTTTTGTCTCCACAGAGACCAGAAAGCAAGTATTATTGGATTTTTATTAGAAAAACAGCAATTCAGTGGCTGACTAAATCTTACAGAACGAGTATGTTTTCCATTACGAACGTACAGAACATTATACATTAAAACCATAGGAATTAAATGATTGAATGAGTTGTGTATGAACGCCTAAAATGGATACATTGTTCCCTGTACGTTTCCTCTAAAATCCACTATAACTGTCTGAGGGAGTTAGAACGTTTTATTGTGCCTCATCCTCCTTCTTCTATGCAGTGAGATGAAGGGTTAAGTACAGCCCTAGGGAATATGATGGCGTTATATAAAACAATAAATAATAATGCCCTCACACACCGCCTAATCACAAACAATACCTCCACCACATGTTCAGGGGAATAAAAGTTTGCTTTCATGCCATCATATTCTATATACGGTATTTTAAAGCCTTAGATTACATTTAGGAATATAGTGAAATTTACAATCATTTTTTGGGGGGTTTGTTGTGCGTTTTACCTTGCAGTAAACTGCCTTGTCTTAATCAAACTATAGCATCCCAGGCAAGTAAAAAAAATAACAGAATTATTATTAATTTGTCGAAAGTCCTTTTTAAGCATATCCGCAGGAATACATTCAAGAATTTCGCCATGAATATAAAAGTAGAAATGTAATTATAGGTGCCAGAAAGGGAGTTTCAAAACCCTCATCAATGTAATCAGTTTGATTTTAAAAGCTCAACTCTAATTAACACATTTCTCATCTGCATATTTAAATGTATTTCTCTTCTCTGTATTTTTCCCTAATACCTCTTTCTTAAAAAGGAACTCACTCCATTGTTATTACTAATATCATGTTAGACTTCATTTTCAAAACTATTTTGTTTCCTTTTTTGAATTGCTTTAGTCTCTGCATTATAAAGCGGTTTCAGACAGATGTGTTATTTTAGCCAATCTACTCGACAAACTCCCTGACTCCATATCATACTGCCTTGCCAAGAACAACAGAATGTCTCTGTCTTAATTCCTCAGACCCAGACACTCTCAATTAAGGAAGTGTATGTTGGCTCATTGTGTTGTATGAGCAGGGAAAATCATTCAAAATATCACACAACCGCCTATAATGGAAATTTAACGCTAATCTACATTACCATACACAGCGCTGTATTTAATGGACAAAAAAAAAACTACTATTTTTCCATGGGAGTTCTCCTTTAAGAGGCAGAAGACACTATGAGCAGTGGCGTTACTACAGAGGTCAAGACCATTTCACCTCCCTCTCCCTTCACATCAAGGGCCTGCAGCTCAACTCTCTGGTGCTCCCATCCTGTTCATGCAGCCTGTTCCTGCTTCCATGGTGTCCATCCTAGTTATTCACAAAGGGTTGGTCCCACCTAGACCTGGCCTATGGGCCTTTGTGAACAGGCACAAGGAGGCAGTTGTGGATTGACACAGGGAAGCAGCGGGTCATGTAAAAGCGAGGCGCCTCGCACATTGGGCAAGCACCTGAGAGGGAAGCTGCAGGTGAGATAAGGGGGTGCAAGAGCTTGGGACTATGAATGAATGTTAGCATAAGTATGTATGTGTGTAAGTGTTTGTGTTACCAGGGATGTGTAAGTGTTTGGGGGGGAACAATGACACACACAGGCTTTCTGGGGGATTTACAAGCTATTTTGTGGCAAAAATGTAACAGGCAGGCTGTTTGTTGGCCCTGATAAGCTGTTTGGTGGCAAAGATGGCACAGAGAAGCTGTTCGGAAGTACTGACAAGCTGTTTAGGGGATAAGATGGCAGAGGCAAGCTGCTAGGGCCACTGACAAGCTGTTTGTGGGCAAAAGATGGCATATGCAGGCTGCTTGGGGGTAAATATGACACAGGCAATCTGTTCAGGGGCAAATTTAGCAAAGGCATGTTAGGGGCAAACATAGCACATACAGCAAAGTCAGGCTATTTGTTGGGACATGTTGCTTGTGAAGTTGGGGGCACTGGCGCATTTTTCGCACCGGGGCCCTGTAGTTTCAAGTTATACCCCTGACCATGAGGTGACATGAGATCTATGCAATAAGACCATCTCAGCCTTAAGGGAGGACAGTGAGCTAGAAAACGTGTGACCGTACTTACCCAACAGATGTGCAAACAGAATTGCCTTACAAGCACAATATTGGAGGGCAGCATGACTTTCACAAGATATCAAAGGCTTCTGCTGACAGGACCCAATGACCGTAAAAAGAGCTCTGAACTCAGGACCAATACTTTATATATATTTAGCAGGCATTTTAATTCGCTTTTGTAGATAAGTAAAAGATTTTTCAAACAGAAAAAAAATCTTTTTTTATAATATATTAGCTGAAATGATCAAATAATGCTATCTATTCTAAAGAAGCCCCTTCCAAATTGTATATAATTTGTGTTGGTACAGTAAATGAGAAAACAAATACCACAGAAACATCCATTGCCACAAAGTGTACAAAATTTGGGAAACCGTCCGGTTAGGATGGGGTTAATGTTACTGTTAACTTTGTATGCTACCCTAGAGTAATTTTGCCATGAAATCTGCTTTTAGCTCTATAAATAAAATATAATAATACAAGAATGTTAAAATGGACATTGTAAATGTTCCTAAAAATAAGCTGATAGAATAAATCCCTCTGGACCTCTGTATTTACTGAAGGTTAAAAATTACCTTTTGCTTTTTCCCCCCTATGTAGCTTGTATGCTTTTTATTCACCGGGCAGGCCTTAGGCAAACTACTTCCATATAAAAAACTGGCATTGGCACCGACATCTCGCCATGTTTGTGAATATTTCCATTGTACGTTATAGTTTGTAGAGTAGGAGAATAGACGTAGCATCACCGCAGCATGAGTGTTATTTCTGCATTTCGTGTAACCACCCATGTCAAAGTGAACCATCTCTGTTACAGATTTTATTATAACTATATTTACTAAAACTACATAAAGCTTGCGTTTTTTTGTTTGCCAATCAGTGGAATTGTTTTGGAGATGTTTAGTTTAACCCCTTGAATGCCAAAGACGTATCTCAAAAGAAGCAGCACTTAGAGGCACCTGATTTTTCCCCCGTTTTCTCTTAGTTTGATATAGTGGGTTACGGTGAGTGATATTGGTAAGGATTTAGTTACATTGCTGCTGTGGGGGCTTTGGAGCTAGGATTGCCTACTATTCTTTATTAGCTATATTTTTTACTGTTTGAAGGCAGTCGCTGTACAAGCATTTTATTAGCGCGGTGCCCACCTTCCCTGGCAGCTACGTATCTCAAAAGAAGCAACGCTTTGAGGCATTTTCTCTTAGTTTGATACAGTGGATTACAGTGAGTGATATTGGTAACTAGTTGGTTACATTGCTGCTATGGGGTTTAGAAGTTAGAATTGGTAATTATTCTTTATTTTATATATGAATTTTTTTTATTTGTTTATTTTTTATATATTCTTTATTTTTTGAAAGCAGTCGCTGCACAAACATTTCTTTAGTTTGATGTCCTACCTTCCCAGGCAGAAGTCTTGTATGTTTAATACAGGAATGCCTAGCTTTGCATCTGGGTAGGAGAGAGGTTTGCTCAAATGGCTTTTTGCTACCTTGATGCTGCTGTTTACACACACAGCTTTTTAATTTACTTTTTGCCCAGTTTTTTTAAAGGGTCAAAACATATGATGACATTTATGTTGTAAAATGTCATAAATAAATGAGCATCTATTTATTTGGTAAAGATGATAACTTTATTGGCTAACCAACATATAATGCATTGCAAGCTTTCAAGATTATCTAGGTCTTATCTAGGTTGGATTCTTTAAAAGAGAAAGATAAGGTTCACAATTATATTGAGAACCAATTCTAAAGTATATGGAGTCATGGAGAAACAGCAGTATACAGAACACACGTATATTTATGAGACTTGTCCATGTATTTTTGTGTTACTTTTGATACTTTTCTTGAACCAATAGTATCCATATCTAAGCATCTACTGTAACTGATGGCTTTGAATCTAACAGTAGTAATCTGACCACCTGTGAGGTTCATTTTACCAGGAGGAATCCAGAATGGAGGAATGGAACACACTTGCTCAGTTCAGAACACGCACAAGGGGCCTGGTGAGGGTAACAGAGCGCTTGGCAGTGTAGCTGTAAGCATGTGTGGTCAGGACATAGCCGGTTAGTAGACCAGGGTCGGGATGCCGGAGATACGCAGGAGCCGTTGAGGTAGCCAGGGTCAGGAAGCCAGAGGTACACAGAGTCGATAGTATAGCATGAGTCAGGATGCCAGAAGTACACAAAAACCGTTAAGCAGACCAGGGTCGGATACCGGATTAACACGATAACAGAACTTGAAACACGGAGGGGCTCGCGATGAAGCAACAGTATAACTGAGCACTGATGGAAAGGAGAATGAGGTTTAAATAGCCCAGGGGGGGGGGGCGTTCCCTGACCTCCGGGACGTGATTGCGTCCTGCGTCGCCATAGTCGGCTGTCAGCCTCATAAATATTGATGAAGTGGCCACGCGAGTGGCTGCTTCATGTGCCAGTGAGCGGTGCTGGTGTTTCTGCCGGGAGGAAGAAGAGGACGCCCGGGACTCGTTCAAGGTAGGTGCCTTACACCACCCTGTATGATGTATGTGCTACTACATTCATTCAGCAATTTCTGTTGGTATAAAATGAAATTTAATTCACTGAAATCTGAGATTTATCATCTAAAAACAAGTTCAATCAATTTCTAATGTGTCTAATGTTTCAAAAATGGCATCAGTTTTATTAAAACACATCTTTATGTGCCTATCATCTCCCAAATCTTGCCAGCTGCTTTCAAGAAATTACTTGAGAAAATTCGGCAATATTTCACACTTCAATTTTCAACCACTTACAACATTTTTTTACTCAAAGTTGTTGTTTTATATATGAAATATTCTCTTTTTTTCTTTTGAGTGGCCATAAATAATTATACCCTATTAAAGCTATTACAAGATAAGGGGCAGAAATATGCTGCAAGCAAAAATGCATAAAACTCTGTAAAGCTTGGTATAAACTGTTTTTCAACAAAATTTGAGTGTGCAAACAAGTCATATAAAGATGTATATTTTACATGCACAGAAGTATCTTTAAGGAATGCTGATTCTGTTTATAGATATAATCATGATTTTAGCCATTGTGTCTATCATGCACTTGCAAAGACCGTCATGCATCACTCTAGATATATTAAAACTATTTTTGCTCTTAAAGGTGTTCCTGCAAATTTATTGTTTTAGATCCGGACTTCAAGATGACATCACGTTTCTGGCAGAGTAACTTACAAACATTGCCAAGCAAGAAATCAACACCTGGGCAGACAGTTAGAATTGTTGTTTTGAAGGAGGTGGGAATCACATAAGCCTCCAGACTGCAGAAAAAGTCTTAATGAAGAGCTGGGCATTTCATGAACATTTATAGGAATTTTATTTAATAGATAAGATACCCTAAATTGCTCCAGGAACTGTCCACAAAATTGAAAAATCTCCTCACGTGAAGAAAAAAAGTATTCCTGTGTGAGTGAATGTAGCGTAGTTACTGATGACTGTCGTTGATTGTTGGTTGAGTAGCAGCTTTATGGACAGCTAGTTGAGCGATGTTCCAGTCCCACTTCTGGTCATTTGTTTGATTGTTGCTTGTATATTCTGGGCAGGTGGTCCCCAGATTCCTTCCAAAAGGCCCCTTTCACAGCCTCTTCCTTTTTTGTGCTGGTTAAAGGCCTGAGGGGAAGTTATCATAAAGTGTCAGTTACCTTAGAAACAAGACACAGCATTATCGTATGTTCTGCCATAGGCATGACACCACATTGACACATGGTTTCCATGGCAAAGCATACATTAAGAGGCATGTATATTGTGAAAAAAAACACTTGTGAAACGGAAGCCTTCTCTATTTAAACTCACAGTTATTATTATACATTGACTTGACATTTCATTTTAGTTTGGGTTGCGTTCCCACTTTCCAATTTACGTCCAGATCTTGCCAGTTTGCTGTCTTCACTGATACCCTAAGCTGAGGCTCATCTCATTCACTTCATCATTTATTCACCTTTTCCTTTCACTTGGACTCCAAGTCAAGGGCAGTCTCCAAACTACCAATCACTGCTTATTATATATATATTTCTACATATCTATCTATCTATCTATCTATCTATCTATCTATCTATATATTTCATGCCCTAAAACCTGAATTTGTTTCTTTACAGATCACAATTTAAATGCTACACATATTCAAATGCACAATATGAATTGAGGAAACAGGCTCATATCCAGCAGCCCAGCAGACATTTGGTATATACACCTTTTGGACACCAAAGTTCTACTCATGCATGCATATTTAGTAATATATTCAGACATGTATGCATTTCTGTAACTTCAGGATTTAATCAATTTTGGAAATCTGGCAATAGTGCCAGGGATTCATGTGTTTTTCTCTCAACAAGCTTTAAACTGATTGCATGGCCATGCAGTGAGTCTCTAATTGTGGATTTCTTCTCTTTTTTGTAGAGAGAAAAAAAGAATGACAAAAGATAGAACAGGCAGCCTAGATGGGCTGAATGGGTCTTATCTGATGTAAAGGCTCAAACTTTAATCAGTCCTTGATCTTGTCTTAGATTCAGGAGCCATACCATGCATGTTTATTTTTTATTCAAGCCACTGTTTGTTATTTTTGTGGAATCTTTTGCTGCCCCTACAGCAGTAGCATTTCCCCATGACCGCACAGACTAATATTTCATATTTAATATTTTATTCTAGTAGTTTAAGGACCACATAACCCCTACTTTTGTTTAATGTAAGAAAGGTTTACGTAATCTAAGGAAGATTTGCTTTACTGAAAATATATATATATATATATATATATATGGAACAGCCTCCCTGCAGAAGTAGCATGAGCCACAGAACCCCTGGAATTTCGATAATCCAATAGGCGACAAAAAGCTTTATGAAGATTACTATGAATACTATATCCGTCATGAACGTCAACATGCCCTGTCAAAGACATAATTGTCCTCATACTTCCTATCCCTGTAACATGTTTTGAATTGCTTACTCCAACACAAAAAAACTATCAACATGTCATGTAGTAACACTTTTTTTGGCAATAACCTCTCCCCTAGCCACCCCCGACCATTTCTTGTAAGTGTCCCCGATTAGGATTGAAAGGGGCTGGACAGGTCAGTCAAAGCGAAGCACAAGAACCAGACCCTAGCCTAATACAGCTGGGGTAACAATCAGGTCTTCCAGCATATTGTTCTAATACCGAGTAGTGAAACTGGCTCAAGCCTTCACAAAGACATCTACTGAACAAACTTTCTATAGCTAGTGCGCAGCCCAGCATGTCAAGATTGCATAAAACAGAAAATATACAGATGTATATGCAATATATGAAAGGAGAAATATGAATTTCAAATTGACAAACTTCTAATTGACACAATGATATCATTAAATAACAGGACCTCCAGATAATAGGCTGAATAATTGTCACCAGTGATTCACATGTCCTTCTTCTTTGTTTGTAATGTCACTAGGGCATGGAACTGTGTATAGTAAATATGAACCATAATGAGACAAGTTCAGGTCTAGAAAAGTTCTAGTAATTGCAATAATAATAAAAACAATGAAAAACCAGTAGCAAATTGTATGTTTTTTTATAATTGGACTGATCTATTCAGGAATTCAAGCCACCTTCTAAACCTAGCTGGTCACTCTGGTAATTTCTTGTGAAAAATAACTATAATTACTGTAAATCCTAATGCGTACTGCAATGTTTTAGCTTTGTAGGACACTTAGAGAAAGAATATGAATTAATGCAAAGTACAAATTAGCATAAGCTAAATTTTCCTCAAGATGCAGTACTAAATTACGCATCTACTGTACATGAGATCTAAGATTTTACATTGGCACAATGCTCAATAAATACAAGCTTCATTTGTATTCTTTATTTTTTCTTCGGATTTCTAGATTTCTAGATTTTTAAATCTAGATATAGAACACTATACTTATAGTTTAAGGAATAATATAAGTGCCTGTAATATGGGAGCCTAGGGGCAGCCATGATATGAAATTCAACTAAAACCACATAGTAGAAAAACATTCTACTATCAGATACAACGGAAAATATGTTATTGTAAATGCTGTGATTTTTGTGGTCATTTCCCAGTATCAGTACTCTTTGGTTGCTTCATAACTATGGCTTATACCATATATATCCTTTCATTTCTGTGTAATAATTGGATTTGACTACTATGTGAATATTAGGAGCATGGGAAGTATATATTTTAACCAATCTGTAACCTGTATTATTAGGTTAGAGAAGGCTCAATGAGTCAGTAGCACTTAAGAGATGCAAGGGCTTATCGTTGGCATAGCACACGATGAGCTTAGACTTGCCTTGGTGTGGAATA
>VKOC01000002.1:43166374-43204560 GCA_009364415.1 Spea multiplicata | reverse complement strand
GGTGACACGGTAATCCTGTACTGGCAATGCTCCTGCAGTCAGACAGGAAAAAGCGCTTTTTATAGCATTCAAAAATGCCGCCCTCCGGAAGATCCGATTCACGCATGCTCAGTAGCGCGAGCGGATCTTCAGTGGAACACAACGACACCCGGGCGTGCGTTCCACCGTAATGCGCATGCTCCCGCATCACAAATACAAAAGGATGCATAACAGTCATCTTCCGTAACGCGAACCGCTACGGAAGGAAAAGCCTCTCTCTGCTCACCACCCGGGGAGCAATCGGAGGAAGAGGAACCCCCAGGCAGCAACCCGTGCGCCTCACCAGCAAGTCCGTCCGGAACTGAAGATTCTACCGTCCGTCCCTGAAAGGGACAAGAAAAAACTGCCATCTTTGGAGAGGTGCCGGTTTTTATGGGTAAGGAGGAGGGGGCTTCGGACATTTTAACTATTTATTCACTTTTAGATTCTACTTGTCCCGAGGAAGATTACTACCCACTTGTACTGCCACTGGATGACAGGGAAAAAATAAATAAATATAACAAGGGAAATCTCCCTCTGAACAAGAGAGCCAGCACATACTTAAATAAGGCAAAAACGGTCCTCAGTCATTGACAGGCACAGCAGAGGAAAAAAGTAGATGCAGCAATACATGCTAAAAAAAACAGGGGACAGGGAGATCTCTCACCCATTCTGGCATTTTATAGAGGCATTTATGTGTATGTGGCCAGAAGACACCATTTCCCGAAGGTCCCCGCGTAATTGACCTTCCGTGACACGATCCAAGCGCCAGCCGAGTGGCGCAAACGGCAGAACCTGTTGGAAGCTCCTGTCCTGCCGAGCTTCTTCTCTGCGGTTCCTCCGGGACTGAAGGCGCTAGTGCCTGGAGGTTTTTAACCCAGTGAGCCCCCTGGGCTGTGGGCAGAATGCCGGCAACGAGGACTTCAACCTTGTATCAAACAACCGCGATGACCGCTGTATTACTGCAGCCGGAGCTTGCCGCGAATCCCTGGATCCACACGGGACCACTGCCGGGATGCCCCCCCGGGGCTCCAAGAAAATAAACGGAGGTAAGGAGCAGCCGACGCCTTATATAGGTTGAACTTGATGGACTTTGGTCTTTTTTCAACCTTATGAACTATGTTACCCGACTAGGGAAGGAAACACTGGGGTTGGGGTGTCTCTTTTTTAATATAGTTTCCTGCCCTACTTGGTAGGCGGAGCCTTCTTCACTTGTGCCACCGGGAATGTCAAGGAAATTTGAGCTACCACAAAGCTAACTGTTTAATTACCTGTGCTAGCAAGACACCAATACATAGGAGACTGTTCCCCAAAAAAATGTTAATCTAGAAAGATTGAGGGCAAAAACCCATAAAAAACTGAGTGTATGCATAGATATAATAAACTTAAGTAAAAAAAAGATCTTCCGTCAAAATCTCTGGATAAATGTGCTAGAGATTTAAAAATATATGCATCTAGAGTAGATGCATATAAGACATTTAACCAGATGTGCAATGCAATTCACTGCCTGAATGTGAGGTTGAATTTAAAACGAATAGGTGGTATCTGGCACCTACTAGGTTGGCTAAAATGCATGTTAAATGGGGGCATAAGGCATTTCTGGAGGCAGAGTACTCTGAAATGCCTTTTAACCCCCTTAATGCCACTCTGCCCCATAACATGCCTTTTTAACTCCCTAAATGCCAGAGTGGCATATAGGGGTATAAGGCAATTCTGGAGGCAGAGTGGCACATAGGGGGTCAAAAGGCATCACATGACGCACAGTGGCATATAGGGGGTATAAGGCATTTCTGGGGCAGAGTGACAAACCAGGGGGCAGATTAAGAACAAAAATTTTTTTTCTCAATCATGGCTTTCAAATTGTTCACATGAATAAACATTTACTGGTAAAACTTTTTTTCCTTATAGGGTCATCTTATATTGAGGTTTTTTTCATAAATATTCAGATTTTGGGGGGGGGCGGGGTCATCTTAAAATCAAGCAAATACGGTATAAATTGTACTCTTACCATTATATGTATGTCACGTTAAATGAAATGTATACTCTTTGTAAAGAAATTTTAAAAAAAAAGTCAGGGGGAAGATGTCAACTGTATTTTACCTAATGAACAGGAATATATGTATTTTAACATTTTTTTGGTATCCATTGGTCACAGAAGTGCCAGCAGCGGAGGTTGTCTACGCACATCGCTAAGACGTGCCCCGGAGTGGAGGATCCAGGTCACCTGCAGTGCTGCGGAGGATCTGGAGCCTATCCTTGCCAGGGCTAAACAGGGGGGGGGGGAGGGGGGCGGAGGGGGTTGGGAACCCGTCTGGGGGCCTGAACTGCATGTCCGGCCGGACAAAACTCAAGCACTATAACCCCGTTATAGGCTGCACCCCCATTCGGGCAAATACACATTTTTTTTATCTACACTACATGCTCAAATGACTGCACAACAGCACACAAAAAGACAAGCGTGTTAAACGAATTTCCAGCTTAGAGAAGAAAAAAAAAAAGCGGATAAGCGTTTTTTATTCTTTTGTTCATGCTGGGAAAATTAAAGAGATTACTACATTTCTGGATGTGAATGGGTTGCAAAATCAGAAACCAGTTTACTGTAGTGAGACCTCGGCAGGCTAGTTTTTTTTATTGGGTAATAGATATAAACTACCTGGATTAGAATGTATTGGTTATTTCTCCATCTTGGGAATCCTATGGCAAGGTCAGCTGGACATTACTAATAGTTACATTAGAGACCCTTTTTGTGGATAACATAGCATACAGGTGCACCTAAGAAGAGACCACGTACCCACAGGCCCCCCCCCCCTCCGGTTTTCTGGTTAGGAGGAAGAAACACACACAAGTCAATTTTCCTTCAAACAGGATGTTTAATTTGCAGGTTGGTGTCAACATACCAAATCAGTGATTAAGCTTTTTTATTTTTTTTAAATCAGAAAAAAAAATAAAAAAAAGTTATTCTGACAAGCTTTAAATTACATTACAGTAGAAGATACAGGAGGCAGAAGATAGATTGACAGCTTATACTTAAAACATGGCTTTAAAACCAACTTTACTGGTAATGGAGTACATAAAAAATTGAAATAAAATGAAAGCCCTTATTTCATGCTTGATACACGAGGTAGGATGCAAGAATCATAAGGACACAATGAGTTATGACAGCTTATCTAAAGCTCCTGTGTTTGCTTACTGACAACACCATGATAATTTAATCAACTTCTTCCGTCTCCGATTCAGACTCTGAAAATTAGAAAATGGTTCGGGATTAAAAAACAAAAAAAAAAAAAGGCAAGGAAGTTCAAGGAAAAGGCAACCAATGATTATGTTCGTAATAGATTTGGCCGATATTTTTAATGCGATTAAGCAAAAAATTATGCAAATTTTATTTGAAATATTTAAAATACTGGGTGTTAATAGCAGAATAAAAAACTAAGCTTACATTGTGGGTCATTGTACTCTGCACACATTTTTATCTATCACAATGGGATTTCTCTATTCGCCTTATTTTACTGACATAAAAGCTATATTTTAAAAAGGTACAAGAAACCAAACATTTCTCAAACTAGGTTAAAGTTACTAGTAAATATGAATTCACACAACTAAGTTTTCATCTTTAATAAAACGGTTGAGAGAAAAAATGCATTTCTATGTTTTCATCTTTAATAAAAACGAGAAAAATGCATTTTGTATTTTTATGTGCCAACCTGCCCCCCAGTTATGCACAGTCAGGCTTGCCACTCTGCCCCCCAGATATGCCCGATACCCCTATACGCCATTGTGCCCCCTGGTGTGCCTTATACCCTCCTATAAGCCACTGTGACCTATCAGACATGCCATGCTTCAGTCTCGCCGATGTCTTGTGGGGGCAGCCTGAGAACATCTGTGCAATGTGCTCAGACAACCTTCGCTGCTGCCGGCACTCCGGCTGGAGCTTCTATGACTGAGCACCAGAAGGTCATGTCACACCTGCACTCACACGGACTCCCACCGGCTGCCAGAGTGGAGGATCCAGGTCCCCTGCACCGCTCCAGCGGATCCTCGTCTCTGGCAGACAGTGAATGTCTGCGTGCTCCCCGTACAAAACCTCTGCTGGCGCTTCTGGGGTGGAGCGACGTTGTGACAAAACCTTCTGGCGCTCAGAAATAGAAGCCCCAGGTCTCCTACACCGCATGTGTTAAGTCACTGTAAGGCGAGCGCTCATCTTATATTCGATAAAATCAATTCAACTAATAGTGAAAATCGTTGAATTTTATTACCAATTTTATCAATTAGTTGTTGCAGCCCTATAAGGCACCTTTAGAAGTATAAAATCTGTCTGATTGCTCAAAAAAAGGTGCCTTTAATTTTGTAACTACACAAATAAAATAAAAAAACCTAAGCTGAAAACCAGCAAGTTACATACCTTCTTCAGCATTCTTAAGCCATTCAACAAATTTTTTCATTTGCTCCAGAAACACACTTTTCCCTTTTGCAAGATGTGCATCTTTGTACCATTTCAAAATGGGCTCTTCGCTCAAAACCTCAGCTGTAAAAAGGTCACATAAAATATAAAATGGACAAATAGATACGCAAACTCGACATTTAGTCTCGTCAGAATGAAACTATTCACAGACCCAATATCAATACATGATATGAAAGCATAGCATGCAGTGGAACCTTCTTAAACAAGAACGTTACCACATGATCTAACAATATGTGGACACCTGACCATCACACCTAAATGGGCCTGTTGGACATTCCAAAAGCATGAGTAATAGAGATGCACCCCCCCCCAACTCAGTTAATGGGATGCAGCTGATTACTGATATTTGACACTAAAGTGTTTGTGGACTTTATGGTTGTGGGGGGTGTGGGGTGAGTTCATGCTGCGATTACATTTCTTACCTTTATAAAAGAGCACCACAATTTTCTGGAAGGACTTCATGAAGTGAATGTTGTCATAACAATACTCCTGAATTTTTAACAACAAAGTCAGTTCTGAATGACCTTGTGTAGTAAAGGCAGCAAGTAGAGGACTGTATTGCTGGAACAGACAAGAAACTGGTTTTGAAGAGACATTTTATAACCTGCACGCAACCCCCTCACAAAAAAAAAAAAGCTGATTGTTAGAGGGAGGTCCATGTTCCCAAAGAGTGCAATGTCTGTTCATACAGAATAGTACTCTAAAGCAGATACACTCATACAATGGAGAAAAGTACCTCTCCATTGATCGAATAAAGCTTGAATTTTACGCATTACCAGACGTCAGACTACTTTTCTCCATTGGACAAATGTGTGTGCTACATTTATCTACTTGCATTAGAGGACTTTCCATGTTTGGAAGTAACAGGGATCAGTAGCTGCCATGCTTAACCCCCCACCCTATGCATATTAATGAAGTTAACATGGCAACAATCAAGAAACTGGCCATTGCTCTATCGTCATACAGAGCTTGCATTTCAATGCAACCCCTTCTATATTTTTGCCAGTAAGAGGCATTTAGGATCTGCCCAACTAGCCCTGCTCCTCCAGCAGCAGGGAGAACAGACACCAGGCCCTCATCACAGGACCCGGTAAGAGATACAGAGAAAGGGCGATAGCTAGTATAGAATAGGTGGTGAGAGAAAGATAAAGGCAGAGATAATCGAGAGAGGGTTATGTAAAACTGTGGGTTTACAGGCAGGTATTTCTAAGAGTAGAGTATATTTGTATTACAGTAACCGTTTTGAGCCTAATAGGTATAGAGTGAATAAAGGGTGTGCCTGACCTAGACCAAGAGGAAACTTCAGTCTCAGGTTTTCATGCACACTAACTGCTAAAAATTAGAGGGAATATTGTTCAGGACAGCAGCTGCTGGAACATTTAAAAGCCTCACAATTGACTAGGTATCACCCATGCCTATACAGAAGTATTAAGGTTTAAGGGGAATAAGAATTTGCGTGTAGGTTTTTAAGCTGACAATGAAACGTTTTATGAGGTGTCCATTAAAACGATATAAACATAGAGGTTACCTTAAAGCACAAAGTCTTGCATTAGTTTGGGTCGGCAACAATTTTTTTTTTTTATAATAGATCAAATTAAACAAAAAAAATAATCATTTTACTAATTTGCAAATGTTTTGTTAATTTCAAATAATTAAACTGGGTGTTAAACATCAAATAACTTAAAATTGACATAAACGTGTCATTGAACTCTGTGCACACAACACTTATCACATTGGCATTTCTCTAATCACCTTCCTATTTTACAGACATTTAACCCCTTAAGGACCGGGCTCATTTTTCGTTTCCTACCCTGTGGTAGGAACAAAACCACATTTTATGACTTATTTGAAAAATCTTTTACTCACCTAAAAAAAGCAAGTAAAAAAACTAGCTAAATAGATTCTACTACTTGTCCTGAGTTTAGAAATACCCAATGTTTTTTTTCCGTTTTTTGTAAGTTATAGGGCAATAAGTACAAGCAGCGTTTTATGATTTCGAAATCTTTAACAAATCTGGTCAGTCTGCCTCCATCTCCTCTTTGGAACATCTTTGAAGCCAGTTAACTCAATTTAACCCCGTTAAACCATATATTTTTTGAAAACTAGACACCCCAGGGTATTTCAAATGCTGTTATTTTAACCCTTTCCATGCACCCATTATACAACCACACTTTGTCAAACGTTGTAATAGTAATTTTTTTTTATTTTCAACACAAATTGTACTTTAGTTATAGATATACAGGTTCTGGTATATGTCACTGTCAAACAACCCCAATGTGTGTTCAGGAACATCTCCTGAGTGCAGTGATACCCGACATGCATGGGTTTGTCGGGTTGTTTCAGATTTAAAATGCCACATTTGGGAAGTGCACTTTTTTTCTCCATTTTGGTCAGTCTGTATCTATGGCCTATCTTTGAGCTAGGCCACTCCAATTTACCCCATCAGCCATTTTTTTTATATTAGACACCCCTTGGGTATTTGAAGTGCTTTTATTTTAACTCTCTGTTGAGATTTTTTAGAAATTTTAGCACTTGCTCAAAATAATAAACTTTATTTTTTTAATACTTTTTTATATTTTTTTACACATTTTGCTGGTACTGGATGGTTCATCTAGTGACATCACTGCATAATTATTTTTAAATGTTAGCACATTTTTTTTTCCATTTTTTTTTATTTTTTGAATATTTTACTAATCACATTGTTATTAGAAATCTGGGCTCCATTGACTTGCATGGTTGAATGCAGTACCTGTATTCAACCTGCAAGTGGAGCCAGAGTTCTCTAGAGGGTCTGGAGACCATCTAGCGAACATTTTCAACTTGATTGTTTTTTTGTTTTTTTTTACAGGGTGGCCGCCATCTTGCTGATGGTGAAGATCACCGGCAGTGGCGGCTATGAGTGCTCTCCGGAGCGGTCACAGCCCGTCTTGAGGTGTTTGTTGTCCCTGAATGCCCTCTGATTGAGGCATTCCAGCGACACCATTTAAGTTTAGGAGGTGATAGCTGATCGACTCCTAAACACTTCTAAAACGAGTGTCTGCTGCCATACATGGCATGGCCCCCGATGCCGATCTCAGCGTCACTGAATGCCTCGAAGCATTACAGCAACGCCGTTTAAGCCAAGAAAGTGATCGTTGATCACTCTGCATTTTTTTTAATTTTTCAGAATTTTTTTTTCTTCCCCCATGGCTTTAAAATTTGTGGAAATTCTATATTTCTACCCATGCATAGGGGGTATCACTGTACTCAGGAGATGTTGCTGAATACATATTGGGGTGTTTGGCAGTTACATATACCACTTTCTACCACAAAGTTTGACAAAGACTGGATGTAAAAGAGTTAAAATACTAGCATTTGAAATACTCTGGGGTTTCTAGATTCACAAATATATGATTTAATGGGGTAAATTGCATTGGCCGGTTTCAAAGATGTCCCAAGTAGCACGTGGGGCAGAATAACCAGATTTGAAAAAAAATGGTTTTGAAATAGCAAAATGCTTTTGCTTATTGCCCAATAACATGCAAAAAAAACCCATAAAAACATTGGGTATTTCGAAACTCAGGACAAATAGTAGAATCTATTTTTAGTAGTTTTTCAATTAGCTTTTATAAATTTTTCACATATTTTATACTTTTTTTTTAAAAAAAAAATATGTATTTTCTTATGATCAAAATAACAACCAAAATAATGGCTAAAGAAAGCCCTTGTCCTGAAAAAAATATAACCTGTGTGGATACATCAATTGAGAAAATACAGCTAAATGGGAGCACCGCAGATTATCACGAAGGGTACAAAAATTTAAATCGGCCACTGTCACAAAGGGGTTAATTATTATGCCTTCTTCGGACCCTGTTTTGCATGCCACTTTTACGTTTTTACTATTGACTACCGAAACTTCACATTATAGCAGGATTTGTATTCTGTCCGTTTATATTTGTGGCTATAGCAACACTTAAACCTTTGAGGGCTATTTTACACTACAGGTCCAGAGTAATTTTCATGTATTTACAATGCCTTCTTTCAACCATAATTTCCCTCTTTCTCATTTGGTGTACCCACACAAATTCCAAATTGATTTTTTTTTCCTCAGGACAAGTAGATCTTTCTTTTGAAACTATGTATACCTAAGACATTACATGTAATGAATACAATTTTAAAAAGGGGGCAAAAAAGACAAAACATTGTATTCACAGTATTACAGGTATATACATCGACATATATTTGATAAATTATACTGAAATATACTTAATTCTATTTTGACACAACTCTATATTCCTACATGATTTTGTAAGTTTTTATTTTTACGTTTTTTATTTCTTACTGTGCCCGTCTGTCTCCAGATCACAATCACAGTTATAAAAGGAGAGGCAGTAATCCGAGACAAGCATTGCCTTTGTCATGTGACAGTGACCATGCATGTGATTGGCTCCCATACTGGGAAATGCGGGGTATTTGCTGTAGATTGACTGCTGGGGTCACAAAGCAATCGGCAACAGCATTACCTCTGCGATCATGGGAATGATTTTAACATATGATGTACCATGTACGTCACAGGTCCTGTGGAACCATTTTTTTTTTGTTTGACGTACCTGGTATGGTTTTGGTTGCAAAGGGGGTTATGGTTGACTAAAAATCCATTTTTTCATGTCTTTATTCATGTATTAAAGGAGAGGCTAGACACCCCATGGGATAGTCGTTTTTCAAAGATCAATGTTTTTGCCTGCTATCCCAGCAGTTAAGTATGGGAGAGTAACAAATGTTACTTAAACTACGTTGCTCACTAGTAATGAATATTAGCAAAGGATACAGTGAAGTAGAACTAGGGTTTTTTTTTTTTGTATTTTCCCAACCGTTATTCTTTTTTTGTCTCCTTAAGGTCCTGACTAGCTCAGTGCATTAACAATAGTTACTTTACCCTCCGGAGCTCAGATAGTTACTGTAACGGATCTGGCTAGTCCGACCGACTGCCTCCGCTTCCTTGTGCTCCCTTAGCCTGGGACAACACACCGTCCCCGGTTCCCCAGTCACTCGCCGAGACTCAGTGTAGGGGAAAACCAAACGAAGACTGATTTATTTTAGACACACAGAGCTGGATATATCCAGCAAAACACACATTAACATAAAACAAGATATTGGGACACAAACAACCCCCTTAATCTGCCTCCCAGAGACAACAGGGGCAGTAACGGGATTAACAACACAATAGGTGGGGGAGACTGATTTATATAACATTACTAAAACAATGGAGGCCTCTCCCTGGTGGCAGACCCTGGCTGTCTGCTGGAGATAATCCCCTCAGCCAGTGATGAGAAGATACTGCTGGGTTAGCCACAGAAGTCTCTACAAACCCAGGGCCCATAGTCAATAGGGAGGAGGCTGGCAGTCAGGCTTCTCCAGTGGCCCCAGTGATGGAGGCTTCCGTCACAGTTACTCTGGCTTTTCCATTATGGCTGACAATGTACAGTGGGAAACTGGTGTAACCTCTTTATTTTTTCTTTTTCAGTGCTATTGTTGGCACGAGTGCATCCACCTTACTGACCACAATTGAAGAAATGCACTTATTAAGCAAAAAAATATTCTTTAATAGCCTGAGCCTGCATGCGAGTAAACTGATGGACAAGGTATGTACTGTCTCTAATTAGATACTGTCTGGATGCTTGTCTGAGCAACCTTATCGACCCTAATTTGCAATGGTCAGCAGCCTGCATGATTGTTCGGCGGTAGTAAGTAAACATACGTTAAAGATTTCAGGAAGCCAGAGATGACCAGACAAAAGGATGGAGGTTGTGACCACGTCCAGCAATATACTTTACAGTTCAATGTGATTCATTTACTTGAGGGGAGCAGAAATGTTACAGCGATGGAAAGGTCCACATAGCAAGTTCCTTTCACATGGGGCTTTCTTTCAGCCATAAAACCATTCTCTTTCCTCCCCTGATGTCCCTCTTTTCACAGAGCTCTGAAGGTTGAATCACAGTGTACCACATCCCTAAAGCTTGTAATAATGTGCATACAAAAGGCAGAAAACTTGTTTTACGTTTAACTATGTAAATAAAATATTTATTCATTTAAATGCCTTATCAAATAACATAAATGTGTGTATCACGCGGTGACAAATCCATAAATTATTGTAAAAAGGCCTTCCTCCTAGTCTTGCCTCTAAGAAACTTCCAAAATCATAGCACCCTAAGTGTTGGGATGTATGTGGCATTAGACATTATAGGGACTGTATGTTTGAAACACTTGTCCCACGGTTGGTACTCCTGGCACGTCTATGATGTTACCCCCCTAATCTGGAGACATCATTGATGTTATGCCCCTAATCTGGAGACATCATTGATGTTATGCCCCTAATCTCGTGATGCCGGTGGTGTTATGCCCCTAATCTGGGCACGCCGGTGGTGTTGTGCCCCTGTTCTAGGCACGTCGGTGATGTTATCTCCCTAATCCGGACGACAACAACAACAACCACCAGTGGCCTCTTTTTGTCATATGGCTGTTGTGTCCCTAGCAAAAATTATGAATGGGGCAAATATTAACATTTTTAAATTATTTCTGGTATTACCCCGAATATTGTTTGTCAGTTTACTTGATAATGTGATTTGTTTATGTATCTTCTCAAATTGAAAGTACCAGAAGCTAAATTCTAAGCAACATGCGTTTATTTTATCATAGCAAGCAAACACTTAATTTTATCCTGTTTTAGCTGCTTTTTTGTGGCTCAAAACACATAACCTTCGTTCAGTAAGTTGTGCGTGCTTGTTATTTGGTTAATGCATGGCACAAAATGAGCTCTTAGCTGGATTATTAGTATTGATTGTGCTTCGAACAAGCTGTTCTTAGTTCCAGTCTGTGCCGTGTTCAGAGATATTTTGGCTTTAATTTAAACCTGAAGTGTGATGTTGTTTTCACTTTGAATCTGCACGGCACTCATGTCAGGGAAAGTGTATAGTTTAGATTTTTGCTTTGCTCATCCTTCTGCCGTTCTCAATAATGAGCTAAAGACCAGAGACAGATAAATTGCGAATGACGAAGAGTCGATCTATTCTGAGTCTGTGGGTCACTGCTGATCCTGAGCGCCAGTAGAATGGAGCGTTTCTGTAAATGATTTCGTACGACTACATCAAAGCTATAACGGAGCAGGAGTCAAGATGTCAAATTTGTGGGCTTTTTATGTAAGGCCACAGGGGATATCCAGAATGCATTTTTTCAGTTGAGCTTTTTATAAAAACAAAATTTAGTGTACTTCACTCTCTCTCCCTCTCCCTCACTTGCTTTCTGTCTCTCTCTCTCTCTCCCTCACTCACTTGCTTTCTCTCTCTCTCTGTATCCTAGACACATAATAATCAATATGCATAGGCAATACCTGCACCACAGTAACCCTACCCTATACACATGCATCCCAAGCTTTTCACAGTGACACAATGCATACTAAACAATTCACACAAGGCGATACATATGTTTACTATGTAAAGTCACATTACCCCATGCACATAGATTAATCGATACACAGTGACCCAACCCAATGCACATTCAGTTCCACTGCCCTATATACATGCAAACTACACAAATTGCTTTCTACATTCCTTTAATTATTTATATTCCTCACCTCACTGTTCCTCTCGTTAACTTAATCACTTGGAAGTTGGCCTGGAGTTTCAGTGATGTCATCCATCAGTCAATTACCCTTTGTTATATTTTATGACTCCAATGAAATGAAGCCAACAGTAATTAACTGCTGGATGAGAACCAAAGAAATCTGCACCAGCTTCCACATGATAATGTGAGGTGAGGCACCAAAACATCTCGCTAATATGTATAGGTTTTAAAAGTGGTAGACTAATCTCTTACATTTTATATAGGTGGAGCTGCCTCCTGCAGATCTCGGACCAAGTTCTGCACTGAATCAAACGCTCGCCTTGTTACGAGAAGTTCTGGTTTCTCATGACTCCTCTGTTGTCCCACTTGATGCGCGTCAAGCCGACTTTGTTCAGGTAGCACAACTAACAAAGTGTTTCCTTGTAGATGTGTTATTAACCTTTAATCATATTATCAAAGTAGTCTTGCGTGCTGTCTATCTTGAAATGGTGGAATCAATCTTTTCCTGTGAATCAGTGTACGTTATTGATTTTGATTACACTTGATGCTCGTAGTACATGTGGAATGTAGTAGTATGGACAGAAACAATACATCAATATAAAATACAACGTAAAATAAAAAATCACAACTCTACAATTCTACCTGTAACTCAGACTAAAATGTCGTTTTTAAGAATCCCTTTTTCCTGTTATTCTTCAATGGTCTTCATTAGCTCTTACTTAAAGAGTGAGATCACATGACTGCCTACAATGGTTATATATCAAGGATCCTCGAGCTTGGTTTCAGGACAGGGTGTTGGGTCACAAGATGCCCTTCACTGGGTCATGCCAAAGCTCTTAATCTGTACGGTAGCCTGTTAACTCTAATTTTTGAGGTGAGGCAATGCAAAGGATCATATTCTCTAATTGGTTACTGTCTTCCAAATGTGTATTAAGCAATGTCATATTACTGAGCCTCTTGGCTGGACTTGGTCCTGTGGGATAGAATTCATCCTGCCGTTATTGTAAACACACAAACAAGGTCGTGAGTGTATCTGATATCACTGCACTGTGTCACGGGAAACACTTGACCCGGTACACCGATCTACTGCTTTGTAGATAAAGTCAAAAGGCACAAGTCAAAATATAACTAATACAACATGCTAAACTGCGTTCTAGTATAAAGCTGAATTTTTTTTTATGCAATACATTTTAATCTGAGTTACAGGTAGAATTGTGATCGTTGTGATTTTTGTATTTTACATTTCCATTGTGTTCAAGTTTCTATCAGAAAACATTTCTTTTTTTCGGTCATAGTTAATGACAAACATGGCAAGGAAGGCATGAATGGTAACTTTGTATCATGTGCTTGATGTTCGTTCTCTTAGGTTCTCTCTTGTGTGCTGGATCCGTTGCTGCAGATGTGCACAGTGTCTGCCAGTAATTTAGGCACAGCTGACATGGCCACATATATGGTGAATTCCCTCTACATGATGAAGACAACTCTGGCTCTGTTTGAGTTTACTGACAAGCGGCTGGAGATACTGCAGTTCCAGGCAAGTCAATAAATCAGTTGGCTCAGTTCTGCGCTCAACACTAAGAAACAATGTCATAATTCAACCTTTTGCCTTAAAACGATACACAGGCAAGGAGATATCACAGTTAAGAGTAGACCACTGTAGTATTTCCCCAAGCATCCTGTTTAGCCACAAACCTTTATGGAGAATTGGGATGCTCTCTCCCCAATAAAGCACACAAGGACCTAGTCATCCCAGGCCAAAATATACTATTCCTAGAGCCTCAAACAATGTAGCGGTACCTCTTACATATAAAATTGTGATGAAAATACATTCTGTGCACTATGAATAGAGTTAACCATAAAATCATTCATACTGCAGTATTTCTTGACAGAATGTTGTGACCTATGACAACTCAATAGCCACATAATGCAGCTGAATAAAGGCATGCAAGCTCAGGTTAAAGTGTTTCTTCAAGTGGCCTTTAAACTAAAGATAGTATGTACCAATGCATCTATTTCTGTCCTGGAGTGAAGCAAGGGCAATGTTTTATGTGGTTTCTAGTGAAAATATTACTTTTGGAACTTTCTCAAAGTTCATTCTAGGATCATCCCAAGTATCTGTTCTATCTGTCCATAAGAACCTGATACCAAATTCACTGTTCTAAGTATTTAGCCTTGCGATTTAAAATCAGTAGATGGCTAGAGGAACTGCTATCTCCTCATCTTCGCATAATTCCTCCATTTATTAAAATCAGCTATACCCTGTATTTTTCCCAATGTTTTTTTTCACAAGAGGCAATTTTATCCCAGGAAAGCCAAGACAAAAAGAGGTGGAATTTCTGTCCCTTTCAGTCTCTTGCTGCCTTCTCCTCCTGCCCTCTAAAGGCAACCAGAACAATTCACCTGCCACCAAAGGGAAGAAATAACTTATTGGGTAGGAATTATCCACCTGCAGATCCTGAGAACATGAAGTTAGCTGCAGAACATGCACTCCATGGGGTACATAATACATAGCAAGGGTAGGGGTTTATCATTAGGGGAACTCTATGAAATGAGAGGCTGGTGTTCTTGAAATGATATTCCACCGTCACTTGCATGTTTGGAGAATGGACAGTCTGTATAGAACATAATGATGTATTCTGCTTTATACATATGGTTTGGGACTGGACACATTGTAAGGTTTTTGTCTCGGTAACTGTATCTAGCTTGTCATGCCTGATCGCTTGCGTCACTAGCACTGATGTATAAAGTATGCTTGATGTTACTAGCATTTGCTTAGGTTTTTTTTTTGCTGTAATTCACAGATTGAAGCACATATGGATACTCTTATCAACGAACAGGCCTCTTTTGTGTTAACAAGGGCTGGACTGAGTCAGATATACAGCTGTGTACAGCACCACAGACCTGAGCAGGTACATTTCTTCCTACAAATAACTTACACTAGACTTGTACTTTTCGTACTGATTTCAATTTTAATGAAATTTGCCAGTTTTGTCAATACATACAAATCTCCGGAAATGAGGAGGGACCCCCAATGGAACCATCATAAACAAAGCAAAGAACTCTGATTTTTTTCTATTTTGTTGGTTCTCTCACGCTCTCTCACATTTTCACTCACGCTCTCACACTCTCTCTCTCTACCTTCTGCGCCCACCACTTCTGTTTCCCTGTCTCCTTGTTGACAAAGAAAGAAGACTGAAGAACAAGAAGATGCAAGAGAAGAAGCAGCAGACCTGTGCGGCAAGGAGACAGGGAAGCGGTCAGTGGAGAAGGTGGGGAGACATTCAGAGAGGACGTGAGAGAGTATGAGAGAATGTGAAAGAACATGAGAGAGTCGATAAAAGTTAGTGACAAGGAATTTCGTTTCCGAATGTTAAATACCCTTCGATTTTCGTCCAAACCTAAAGTACAGGAAGTATATTTACATTGAAGAAGGCGTTAAAGGGTAAGGTGATAAAATTTGATGTACTATTGAGAAACTGACAAATTGTACTATATTAATCTTTTTCTATCCTATGTAGGGGCCATTAACAAACCTACCAAGCATGGACTCTGTATCACTGAAGGCAGCAATGGTAAACAATTGCCCTTTTCTTATTTTGTTGTTTAACTACACAACTTGTGCCATAACATAACTAGCAAAGTGTGATTGTCAGGAGATGTTTTTTGTTACTGTGATGTGCCCATTAAAAACCACCAGGAAGTAATTCTATTTCACAAGAGGTGGGCATCACGTTCCTCTCCATCTCTTAATGGACAGAAGTAAAATCATTGTTACGATAGATATGGGCCTTTTGTGACATAAAACTATTTTGCTAGTACATGGCTTATATCGATTCCGGCCTAAATGCCTTTGATTAAAGACATGTCCAGTAATTTGACATCTCTTATGTCATCATTAGGTGCAGTTTGATCGTTACCTTTCAGCTCCTGACAACCTGCTCATGCCACAGCTTAACTTCTTCCTGAGCGCCACCGTAAAGTAAGTGCTTTCAATAAATCACTTCAGCAGAAAAGGACAACGATCCATAGCACTCTTTCAAGGTTGCTATAGATAATATTACTCTCATCTGTAGCACCCTATGCAGCTTATGTTACCGGCAACCAAGAGCAACACCACAGCCAGCCACATAGTAAGGCCAGCCATGTTCATTGCTCAATTCCTGTGTTGCGAAATAAGGGTGCAAATTGAGGGATGTGGATACCTAGCTATTTGGTAACCAAGGGTTTTTTGGTTTTAATAAAGAGCAAAACGGCATTATAAATCAGAATATGGTCAAATCATAAATATATACTATAGTCACCAATTATACTACCATTAAGCCGTTGTCCTGGGATTATGAAGTCTGTTAGACTGAAATGGCGCCTCTATATTTGTGTGTAGTATGTCCATTTTGTATTTTAGCCTATTGTAATACCGTTCTAAATAAAACCTAATGCAATAATATGCACAGAGCAGCCTGTATGTATGTATGTATGTATATATATATATACACACATAAACCAGAAAAATAATTGCATTGAGAATGGCTGTGGGCTTCGCAGGTTCTATAGCTTAATTGGAACCATAGACAAAAAACAACCCTCTACCAGAACACGTGCATAAAGGCATATAGGAGAACCTTCACTGAAACGGATACGGCCAATAATTGTACCCTGTGTGCCAACATACTGAGCGGACTACTTAGGGCAATATTCAATATTAAAGAAGATTGCCACTCCATAAGACTGTCCGGCTGGGGAAACCATACTGTTTACAGCAGTCAGCGGTGAGACTTTAGTATATCGGTTCTGGGAGCAGCCGTGTAGAAACCGCAGCAGTTACCTCTTTGGCAATGACCTTTGAAACAAATATTGCACTTAACAAACTCCCAGGCTGCTTAATGGATTGAGCGCTCCAGTAGTGCTTTGTGTGCATTGCCTGTGATTTTAGCGTGAGATAAAGACATATATGTTTAAAAGCATTGTTGAGTAGACGAGTGGCCGTGTTTAAAAGCATTGTTGAGTAGATGAGTGCTCAGGATTAGGACCGGGTAATTTAATTTCTCCTCCTGGTAAGTGAAGAGGAAGCATTTGAATTCAAAAAGACACGTGACTACTGGGTTCATTGTAAATAGGCTATCCTCTGAGATTGAATTTTTTTTTATATGTTTGATCAGACCAATATTCTATACAAAATCAGAGGGGGAGGGGAATAAGTAAAGGCTTGTAAACCTCCGTTGCACAGTCTTACATGTAGTAACTATTACTCTTTTTTTTAAAGGTTCAAGAAATAACTCACTAGACCAGACATAGCAAATGTAAGCAGTCATTGTCAGCTTGTCACAGAAGCCATGACATAGAAATTGACAGCCCTTCTAATCTGCCCATTTATTACGGTTGTAAAAACCTCAAATCTTATTCAGTCCTTGGTCTCATCATGGATTCAGGACAGCCATATACCCATACTATCCATATTTAAATTCCCTCACTGTGTTAGCCTCTACCACCTGTGCCGGGAGGTTCTACCGCTTGTCTACCACCCTGTCAGTGAAGTGAAACCTCCTAACATTACATTTGTCTTTTTTTTAGGCCATGTCCTAAGATTTATCATCTTTATCATATATTCCGTGCTTTCAGTCCCTTTGTATATTTAAATGTCTCTATCGTATCCCTGCTCTCTTCTCTCTTACAAGGACTTATCAATCCATCATCATTAATAATATTTTATTCTTTTGCAATAGTTGTCCCATTTAGATATTTGGTTTAAAAGTAAGGGAATATTTTACCTTAAGGAAGCTGAGATCTGTTGCAAATGGGGCGGAGCTTGCGTATTGCGTAATAATTTGGCACTATATTAATGAAATATAATAATATTTAGTTAATGCTAAATGCTGTGACAGCTCGAATTCCCCATTAAGTCGAAAGTGTTCCCATTTATAAAGGCAGGAACGATGAGAACAAAATATTACGAGGTTTATTTTAAACGGTTGTGTAATTGGGGTAAATCAGATTTTAAGAGTCTTTTTCTTTATTACTGTTCCTGTATATATCTTTTTTAATCTCAACACTGGCTTCCTTTTCTGTATTTACTAAAATTGAAATGCTGTATATGTAACCCTCAAACAGCTCTCATTAACGTGCGTCTATTTAAACTATTTAATAGGGCTTTTAAGAAGCATTAGCCTCTTCTGTAACGATGCCGCTAATGTCCTTCTCCCATTGAACGTTAGCTCTCTAGACGAGCGGAATTTTGTGGCATTTTAATGTGGGCGATGTAGGGGTAGGATCACACATAAACAAGGAAAATAACATTCATTGCGTATTTATAGTTTTCTAAGATATAGAAAAAACAGCATATTTAAATAGCATACAAAGGATGTACTCTCCTTGAAGGTATAGCATTTTAACCGATTTAGAAGCATGCATATAAATAGTATATATAGTATATATATAATATATATATATATTTTTTTTTAGTAAGAAATAGCTTGGGACAGTGTTTTAAAAAATGCCTTCATGCACCCGGTGGAAAGCCTAAGTTATGAACAGTCTTAGAAAAAATGTAAGCTGCATTAACCATAAAAGTCCACGTTCTAATTGTATCTCAAATACAAATGAAGTTAGGAGAATTTGACTTTAAATGGTAAATAGATGCGAGTTTAAATATCTAAAGAGGCTTTTATGGTGGGAATATAAATGTAGTAAAAAACCAATATTATTGGAATCGGCTAACAGTAGAATTAAATGCATTCATATGTAAAGGATATCATTTGAAAATACTACTTTGACATTCAGTGCATTGTATATTTAAATAAATATTATGCAAATATATACGTCCGTACAGATTGCTCGTTGCTGAAAAGTTAAACACACAAAGGTTATGCCGTCGCTCACAAGGTCCCTTTAGCATGAGCCTTATGCTAAACCCCTCTCATCTTTGGAACCGAGCCGCCAACCTGCATTCAGTAGTCTCGGTTTTATATTGATGTTGTATTGTAAAGATTTGTGCTTTTTTATTTAATTTCAGTTTTTGCCATGATGTGCCAGCTTTGTTATGGTTCGTATTAAAAAAATATGTTTTGTGATTGAAGGTCATACTCTACAATGCGGTGAAAATTCAATGAAAGCTGAATTATGTCACCATAAAAGAGATAACAAAACAAATTCTGAAACATTGCAGCAAATAATGTGCCTTTTTTGGTTATAATGAACAATTTTTTTAAAAAAAAAGCTATCCTGTGAACTCTTCAGGTTTGGAAGTGCATCATGTAATCTGTTTAGATATGGTTACCACGAGATCCGATATTAGATCCTTTATTTACCATATATGATCTTATCGTAATAAAGACATATTTGATGAGTTCATGGCATATATCTGAATGTTTAAACTAGTTTTATTTAAGTTTTAAAAGTATTTAAAACTAAAAAGTTTTAAATACTTTTGTATTTGACACACTTTTGTCTTCTGCAGGGAACAAATTATTAAACAATCTACAGAGCTGGTTTTTCGAGCGTATAAAGAAATCTATGAAGCCGTTATGAATCCAGCCAATGGATACAAGGATCCCACAAGCATTCTTCATAGATCTCCACAGCAAGTTCAGACACTACTGTCTTAAAAACTTTTTCCTACCCTGAACACAGTTATGTACAATAAAAAAAAAAAGTACATTTGATTATGCTTATCAGCGCTGTGTATAAGAAATTAATACTCCAGGCTTTCGGTACCCTATGGCTGACCATGGTTATATTTTATGAAGCTTCTGCGATGTTTATGAATACACAGGACTGGGAACTATTTTCACTTAAGGTACCGAAAACGGTTCTTTACAGTAAAAAGAATAAAGATATGGAATTCACCTCCCAAAAGATGTATCAATGTATTTGATGTGTTACTGAATTTGAAAGATGCCTTTAAATATGGTCTTGATTACTTTTTACCAAATAAGTCCTTTTCGAGGCACAATCAGAAATTGCTTCAATGTCTTTGTTTTTTTGTGTTTCTTCACCTTCTTTTGTAGCAACACCAAGGTTGGACTAGATGGAGTGTGTCTCAATTAGTGTGTTACTATAGTACCCTCAGTAAATATATCCAATATGTGAAGCTGTACACACATGTACAGCGCCCTCCACTAATTTTGACACCCTTGGTATATGTGAGCAAAGAAGGCTGTGAAAAATTGTCTTCATTGTTTATAAACTTTTGATCTTTTCTTCAAAAAAAAAAAAAAAAAAAAAAAATACATGGAAATACTCTGCTTTGGATGAATATCAAACAATTAAAAACACAACACAGGCTTTTCCCCCCAAAAAAATGTGAAATATATATGTGGCACCATTATTGGCACCACTATGAATTCATATGAAAAAAATATATTTGTTGACTTCCTGTTTCCTAATAAATCTAAGTTAATAGATAGGCCAAGTTTCCCTAGCCATTCATCACAATGGGTAAGACCAAGAAATAGAGCTGTGATGTGCGGCTAAAGGTTGTTGAGCTTCACAAAATGGGTAGTAGCTATAAGAAAATTTGAAAGCATTGAAAATGCCCATTTCCACCATCAGGGCAATAATTAAGAGGGCAAAAAAATAATGAGGACGTGTGTAAATATTATCTCAACGCACTGTGAAGATGATGATTCGAGCAGCCAAAAAGTCTCCAAGAATCACAGCTGTAGAATTGCAGAAGTCGTTGTGACTTCGGGTCAGAAAGTCTCCAAAACTACAATCTGATATCACCTATATCACCACAAGTTGTTTGGAAGAGTTTCAAGAAAAAAGCCTCCACTCTTATCCAAAAACAAACTCAACTGGCTTCAGTTTGCCAGACACTACTGAAACTTTAAATGGAATCGGGTTCTATGGTCAGATGAAACCAAAATAGAGCTCTTTGGCAATAAACACCAGAGGTGGGTTTGGTGCACACAAAGAGATAGCCATATGGAAAAGTACCTCATGCCCGAGATTAAATGTTGTGGCTCTCTAATGTTTTTGGGGCTGTTTTTCTGCCAGGGGACATGGTTAGGATACATGGCATCATGAGCGCCATCAAATATTAACCAATGTTAAATGAACACTTGACTGCCTCTGCCAGAAAGCTTAAAATGGGCCATGGTAGGATCTTCCAGCATGGCAATGATCCAAAACATACATCAAAATCAACACAAATATGATTAACTGACCATAAATTCAAGGTCCTTCTCTGTCCCTTGACTAGAACTCCTTAGAAAACCTGTGGGGTGAGCTGAAGAAGACCGTCCACCAGCGTCAACCTCGAAATTTGATGGATCTAGAGAGATTCTGTATGGATGAATGGTCTCAGATCCATTGCCATGTAGTCTCACAAATTTGTTGAAAGCCACCATAAAAGAGATACTCTTGAAGGCTGTGTTCACTTTAAATATTCCACATACACAAACTACTTTGGTTTAAAAACACAATTTTTCCTTAGGCATTATAGGCGAAGACTCAGAGCTGTTATGTTGGCAAAGGGAGGTAGCACAAAGTATTGAATAAAAAGGTACCAATAATTGTGCCACACTTAACATTTATTTTTTTGTTGTTTTGGATATACCAAAAGATACTTACAATTTTTATGTAATTTAAGAATTATCTTTGAGAAGGGTTCAGACACTTTAGGTTTATGAAATACCTTTCTTATAAATGTTTAATAACATGTTGAATTATGTAGCTGTTAATCCTGTACAGTTTAATGAGACCTGCAGTGTTGCCTTTCAGCCTAATAACATAGACTTGGTAATATATAATTTTGACTTCCAGACATAATGACGGTTTATTTTTAGTGTGAAATTTTAAGTTACTATTAATAGAATCCATAAACACAGGTCTAGAGGTTTTATCTTCCAAACATAGCTTTATGCGTGAATGATCACAAAGTCCTCTATTACAGTACATGTTTTAGTGGGATGCTTTGTAAAGGCTGAACACATTAAATAACCTGTTGCCAAAGGCAAATAATTGTAAAATTTGATCAACATAGAATGTAACTTGTTTTCAGCACAGCTGAAAAGTTGACTTTTACAAAACCATTAACATAACTCATCCCTAACTAATATGAAACCCTTTCTGTGTACAGTGAAGACTCTATAGTTCCAGTGGGTTTAAAATGAATGTGGTGCCACTAGTTCAGCCTCATGGTAAATAGTACAGCCATGGAAAGATTACATAGGATTCGCCCAGACTGTAGCCATATAGCATGACTGTATCAATGCTCATACCTCTGCTAGGTATTCTTAACTACATTTTATAGCATATGTAGGATATATATCTACAGGGTGCTCATGCTTTGAAGTTTTCTTATCTTGTCACTAAATCCTCCGTGGCTATTGTATTTTGCCCGGTTTGCGGCCAGCCGTCCACCTAATGTGGATATAAAGTTTGTAACACAGTGGTCACAACCTAATGCTATATTATATTAGCTAATGGCTATTAGCTAATTATATATGGCTAAGTTAATAATGTTTTACTTCTATGTTTGTTTTCCGGTGGGTGTAATGTTATACATACCACTAGTCAATTTGTCACATATAACAAAGGCAAACGTTTGATGCACTTTGAGGAGTATGTAAAAAGTTGGTTTGAAAGGTTATTATTCAAGCAACTGATACTCGGCAGATATGACCAGTTTTCAAGCTTGGCACCAGAAACTTTTTTTTTTTTTTAATACAAAACCCAGTTTGTATTAATGTGATTGCGTTTAATTGAACGATTTCATCAATAAGTAGTTGTGAGTTTGGACAATAAAGCAGAAATACGTTAATAAAGATCACAGGAACCAGTAATAACATCTTTTGGTCATAAACAGTTTATTTTTCATACATAAGAGATTAGTTTGATTTATTTCAGGTGTCAAGGCTAATAGAGCCATGGCCTTGCACTGGTAGTATCTCACTCCCACAGAGTAATTCACTCTATCACGCTATTTATGAATGGTAAGTCACATCACTTGTTCTCTTCCCACTTAATGTGGGGGTATGATTTGCACACGATCTTATCACCAGGCTTGTAGTATAAATTACGTGACCTCATCCCTATTAGCAAGCCAAGTGTTTCCACCAACCCTGTCAGGTTATGAGTATTAAATAGTATCAAACATGAGAAAACTATTATTTCCCAGTGTATGTCAAGTAACAGAAATGTCACCAAAGAAACCCGATCTAGGCATAAAATATGCATTTGCACAAATACAATACCCTTTTGTACCTTTGATACACTTGATTTTATGTTCCAATGACCCTCATTATCATTCTAAGGATCATAGAGGTTATAGATATGGATGTTATGAGCATGCACAGAATCTTTATAACAACGATGACTTTCAAACATTAACCATTTCAAAGTATATTATTGTTATCCATGCACAACAAAAGGCTGAATTTTAGTATAGTCAGCAGACTAACAACCCAAAAGATTAAATGGAATATAATATGGCATCCAAAGCATATAAATCAAAGGGCAACATATATGAAATACAAAGACACCAACAAACTATTGTGACAGGGCAATCATGGTTGCTTAAATCGAAAAAGAGAACTGGACGTCAATGACACCCCCCACGCACACAAAAATGTTGACTATATAAAATTGGACATTGTTGGTCCATTGATATCTAAAGTGGGTTTATGATGATCAGGAAAATGCAGAAGATCTTATGTGTATACTAATTAGACTTGCACATTCCATTCCGATTCCTACAAATATGAATTTCACCAAATTTTGTTCAATTTGTCAAATTGTTCAACTGTTCAAAGACGAGGAGAGGCCCTAATGAAACAAAAGAAAATGAAGCGCTTGAAGAGCTCAGCCCTGTTGCCGAAGTACTACACCAGACCAAAATAGTACAGACAGATCCATGGAGAAAGAGAAACATTTCTTTGCATCTTTCTCCTCAAAACCAAAAGGGCCGAAAACAAAATTTGTTGTCTGAAAACGGTTGGACCAAAAAGCTACAAGTGTACAAGTCTACTCCAGCATGAATTTAAAAAATGCAATTTTGGGGGCTAGTCTGTTCCAGTAATTCGATTTTTGCAATGATTTCACCTGGACATACAAACAGCACCACTTTATATGCTTAAGTATTATTTGAAATAGTGTGGACTTCGGAGGAGTCCGTTCCAGGCAGTGTAGTCCTGAATTCCCAGGTATGGTAATTGGTGATATTTCTGAAATTAGTTTTACAGAATTCAGATTATTCTATGGATCCAACAGTAATGATCAAACAACCATGAATGGCTCTCCACAAATTTTATATGGGTGATGAAACTCCTAATATACCAGTATAATGTGCCATATTCTGGGTAACCCAGCATCCCATGTATTTTTTTGCTGATTATATAAAAATATTAAAGTCCATATGGTTATGCTGTGCATGTGAGTTAGTGTCCGTGTATTAGAGTATGTTGTTAGCATGAGTGTGTGTGCTGGTGTATGTATCAGGAGTAAACCTATGATTAGTGGTAGGGGACGATGGACATAGTGTGTGTATAGAAGTGTATGGGGTTTGCATGCTAGTATGTGAGTGTGTTTTAGTTACAGTAGGATGTGCCACTAACCCTCGGCTCACCACTTATTGACAGCCACATACCTGTGTTTGTAGATGATGCAAAACTACGTATTTGGCCAAATTGGCGGTCTGGATAACCAACTGGCAGATGCTATTTTATGCTGACAAATGCAAGTTATGCACTTTGGGTAAAAATAAATGTGAGTATTTTACATTAAGTGGTAATGGGGTTGTGATAGAGAAATCATTAGATGAAAATGATTTGGGAATGGAATAATTGTAGAAAATAAAATTGGCGACAGTGTCACTAGCGACGTGGTCCAGGTTGGAAGGGCTCTTTCTGAACAATTTTGAAGTGGCATGGAGAGACAGGGGTCAGTTGCAAATCAGTAAAATGTCTTGAGGGTCACCAAACTATGCATTATGCAGGGTCTGCTTAACACTTCCTGCAGGAACAATTTGCCAGGGATGGCCCTTCATAATGCATTAGGAATTCAGTACAACTGTCCAGCCAATTCCAGGTTTAGTAAAAACAAGAAACACAATTTTGTTAATCTAACTCCATCTCAAAGGCTTGGCTCTCAGTACACTTTTGATTTTCATTCTTTGTGGTTTGGTCTTGCAGGGAATGGAGGTGAAAAGAGTCACAGAAAATAAGGGAAATCTCGATTGTTCCATGTAAAATATTTTGTATTTTGTCATCACCGGAAACCTGTGATGGCACATTCAGGAAGCATAATAAGGTCTGGGTGATCTTAGTATTGGGTGAGTATTGAGGATAGTTAATGAACCATTTAAAAATAGCTAGCTGTCAGTTTTCTGTTGGTGTTAATATAAAGTTTATTCACAAATCGGCTTTATTCATAGAAAAAATAACACGGTACTGCTGAGAACCATTGCAGAAAGCACTAGCAATGAACATGTTGTTGTAAATAAGAATTACTTGATGATGATGTAAGTGTTATTAATGCAAACAAATTGTAACCACTCGACCAAATTCGTTTTATTTGATCATTTATTAAAAAAAATTGAAATATTGTAATCAGCTAATACTACTTATTTAGAAATACCTTGACACTGAGTTAAATTTTGTACATATTTGTTAAATATTTATGTGAAATTGCCATTTATATGAATATCCTATTTATACACCATTTACTTATAGATTTTCAAAACAGTTTTCCCACTACACAATTCATTCAAAGGTAACATCCTGGCACACATGTGCGTGTTAATTTAATTATTAATTCCTGATACTAGCTATTAGTATGGCCTTGTTAGTACTTCTGCTAGTGGTCCTTTTAGTGTCTTTGTTGAAGGACATTAGTGGAAATACCTTTCATAATCCTGCCAAAGGAACTTAGTACAGCATTCTGAGGACAAGTAGTTGCAATTTGGTACTGGGAAAGTTTGCAGCACTCAAGAGAACAAAGTCATCCAAACAAAGGCAAGGCAGACCTGAAGTGCCCAAACCATCAGAAGACCAATATTTCGAGGTAAAATAATTCAAGCATGGATGAACCAGAAACGTCCTACTTCGGTAAGCAAAAGCAGAGACAAACGATGACTACCGTAGGGCAACCTCTGTAGGTGAGTACTTCTCTCTAAACCTTTTTTTCTGTGAAATCTAATAGTCTAGCATGGACCAAACAATACAGATTTGTTATGGTAGAACATCGGAAAAACTTCCTGTTTACAGACAAATCCAAATTTGGAATTTTTTGTTCACGTAAGATGATGGCCTCATGGGAGGCATTTTCCATATTATTGCCAAAAATCATATAAATATCACATGTTTCACAAACTTAGCAAGCATTTTATTTGAAGGCTACATATACGTGATGGATCCTACTTTTTGTATACGAAGCGGTGATCTTCATTTCTCATTTTCAGGGTTTGCATGATTATATATCACCATTAAGTTACTCCTACCCTGACAGGAGGATGAGAGAGGAGATTCTGAAGATCTTTAAAGTGAAAAGTGTTATGTCTCAGGCTACTTTATTTTGCCCCAGAAGGTGTGGGCATGAAGGATATGAAGAGAGTGAAATAAAGTACTTAGACAAAGTCAGATAACCCATCCTAAGCCATACATAGTCCTCTGAGGACGTGATTGTTTCCTGAGGGTAAAAAAAAAATGGGACAAAAAGAGTTGGTATGAAAGGCCCTCTACTTTAATTTTAATTTAGGTTGTAAAAATAATAATGGCTATTATAGTATTTTCATCAACATTGTTTCATTTCAATTACAAGAATTTCAATGGCATATTTAAAAAAAATCTCTTCATCATTCTACAGAGGCCTGGTTAAGTGTAATTTATGGTATGACAATTAACCTCAAATGTTTGCTTTCCATCCACTGCCCAAATAATAGGAGCACTTTGCTAGGCATTCAGAGTTTATGTTGTATGTTTTCCCATTTGGAACTGAATCTTGAATACACAGTGGATAATATATATATATATATATATATTTCTAATTGACTAAATAATTGAAACTATGACCTGGTTACATATTCAAGGGAAGAGCTGTTGCCATGGAAACAATATTTTATAAAAAGGTGCTTTAGATGAACTGAGATTTAATTAAAAAAATGTAAATGATGACATAAAACATTGAGGGAACCTGAAAGAATAGTTTGCTACAACATTACATTTCGACAAAGAACCTGCACATTTTTTTAAATAAACTTTTCTTTTTAAAATTAAGTTCAGATCATTAAGTTTTATAATCATGAAAGGTGTGTGATTTATCATTAGAAGAACACTGTGCTTTGTTTTGCATTTCAAAGCGGATGACCACAAATCTCAGAAATCTTATCATAAAGACAAAATATAGTTTGGTAAAATGAAGAAAAATAAACGTATAAAGCTGTAGTATGTAGACTATATTATCTGTGCGACTGTCACACCCTGCCCTAATATGCCATATACCTATTATAACTCACTTGATCATATATATAGTGTAGACTATAAAGTGCATGTAATAGGTGTGTATAGATATAAGAATCACCACAATACTACATGAACCAGCCCTCTCACTTAGTAAGTGCCGGTTTACCCCACAAAATCTGATGCGAAAAAAGGTTGTGAATTATTATTATTATTATTCATACCTAGGAACTCTCTGGGTTTGATCCGGAGTCTCTGGTATAACAGACTCTGTTTCCTTGGATCTCCAGGTCAGTTTTTTTTTTCTGGAAAGGGGAGCAACGTTTGGCTGTTCCCACTCCGTGCCCATGTTCTGCCTCCCACTTCCGCTGCTCGCCAACCAATGACATTAGACTGAAAGCCTCCCTGGGGCTGGCCCCACCCCTATGTGTGGCTACACAAAGCAGATCCACTTTGGGATTGGCTATAATGGTTTTACTACCATGGTATCTGAAATGATAACATTTCTGCTTTGGGGATAATGCCATATATACTGTCCCTTTGTTTTTTTATGCATTATTGGTTTAATGTATGGCCATTAAATACAATTATTTATGTATTATGTTATCTTGTTCTGTTCCTTAAGGTCATTCTATCGTAAGTGTGTATATATACTTGTATATATACTTGGTGTGTCTGTGAAATATGCAATCATTTTCATACAATCCTTTCCGCTATCTGCTATATAAATTATAATCGCCCTACCATTTAAACTGTATACTTCTTTCAATAGCTTCTACTAAATTGTATGAAATGAAATTAATAATTACACAAATACGAAAGTCACCCAAGGACATGATAACAAATGGAATAATATTTTCCATCCATGAAGTCACAAACATAGCAAAGGCTATATATGTAACGCTCATGTATTCTGTCTGTGACGTGTCTTGTCCTCAAGGTCCCCGTTTCTGAATAATATATATATGCAATCATCACTGTGCATCAGCACGCATTAAACCATATGTATTGTTTTTTACAGTTATCGAGCCCTAAAGCACAGACGTAATTGACTAAGATCCATAAGAACACTTTTAAGGACTGTCCCACCTGGTATGTTTAAAAAAGACTGCTATGTTTTGTTTTTGAATTATTATCCCCATTGGAACAGGTAAGTATAATGTAATATCATGTGAGACATAAGATTTATCTGTTGTGATCAACTGTAGGAGACAGGTGACTGCCATTTTGGGGTCAAGAAGGATTTTTTCCCCTTGTTTGTGCAAAATTGGAAAGAGACTCAACTGGGTTTTTTTGTAAATATGTAACATGCAGATCAATATCAACACTATTTCCAACCTTAACATTAAATCATTTGAAAAATTACAATGCACTACATCTGTCACAAGCAAAATTCTGCCAAAAGCACTTTCAGGTAATTTAGGACTGGATTAAATAGCCAAAGCTAAAATAGTCATTAATTATCCTTTCTGATAACCTGCAATAGAAAAAAATAAGATTTTTTTTTTTACAATGTGATAAAAATGTAATTGTAGAAAAAAGTAAAGCACATTTTACTTTATTGATTTTAATTTATTGACAATAATTTGTCTATATATTGGTATATAAAATATTTAGTAGTCTTTTTGACTGATTTACCCATACCCACTGAGATTTCAGAATCCACAGATATAAACGGTGCAGTTTACCCAGTCACTGTAGGGGGCAGTATTGGACAAAGTATACTCAGAAAAAGAACACTACACGTTAATGACGGAAACAAAATAAGGTGATACGTATCTTAGGATACACCATATGAGCTTAAATCAGGTTATCGTTTCTTTTTGCTGTGGTTGATATAAGAGCGCATGGATGCAGCACGATCAGCTTTAACAGGCAATATTAATATTCTATGTAAATTATATTTATTCTCTGTTAGAAAAATAACACACAACCTAAATCTAGTTCTGTAGGGCAGGCGGCGTTACCCTAGGATAAGCCTAGGGCAGCGCCTAAGTAAAATACGCCACTGACTACACCCAATATTCATACAATTCTTTTGGCTTCCTTAGAAGCAGAAGAAATGTTGTCCCCAATTTTCTTTTTTGCCCCCCACCCTACTTTGCCCCATTCATCTTTTCGTTCCCTAAACCCTACATCTGCTGCACAGACATCCCTTTCTATGCATGCACGTCAGTCACTGTGTGCAGGTGCCTTTAATACAAAACCTTTACTGGAAATGTATGTAATTTATGAACTAATCGGTGAAAACCGTATTTTATAACCTTGTTTAGCAGTTGTCTAAAGGAGTCTTTATTTTCATAACTAACCTATACTGGGTTGTGTAATATATGTGATATATTCTGATTCCAGATTCATTCCATGGTAGGCTTAACGGTTAATACATTAAGCTGTCCTCCAGCAGGTGCATGTTGTTTCAGATGGGATAAGAGACTGGTAAAAAAAACAGCCTAACACCTGTTTGACTTCCCCTATTTGTGTTAAATGAACTGACACTTAGTGTATCGATGTGTTAAATTGTTACTTTATTTTGATACTGAACACAAGTAACAGGTGCATCACCTTAGATGCTTCAAACTGTTTTGCAAATACCTGGAATCGCTTAACGCGTTGGACAGAAATAAACTTTAAAGGGAAGCTCCAGCCATCATATGCACTTTAATGCATATGGTAGCTGGATGGACCCATTTCCATAATGTCTCACCGATTAGTTCATATACATTTCGCCCTTTACCCATCACCTAGCCATTTGGTGTGTAGGTGATGTATTTGACTAAATACATTTCCTGCCACTTGATATGATACGGGGTTAACAGAGGTCTAATGTGAACTCCAGAGCACATGCGCAGAGAACACTGCCATTGATTCCAATGGGAGTAATTCCCAGACGCTTCAAGCAGCCAGTCAGTGGAACAAAATGTCAGACCATGAAGGCAGCTCTAGCGCTGCATTTTTTTCCCTAAGCTAAGTTCTTTTATTCATTTTAACTGGTTTCAAAAAAGTATATTCTTATCCCTTTTTTCTTTATTTCTCCGCCTTCTCACTAACGTCTTTCCCATCTCTTACCTTGCTTATCTTGACATCATATCCCCGTACCCAGTATCAATCGCCTGCAAACATTGTGAAGGAGCACTGAAACAAAGGTCACCCTCCCTTCGTTTGGTTACAGGAAGATTCCCAATTGGCCCTGCTCCTCCAGCGGTGGTCACTCCAGTCCATCTCTGCAGAGAGCTGGCAGGGGGTCTGTTTACTGACACTTTGCCAACACCTCCCAAGGCAGCAGGCACCCTGGCATTTGGGTGGTCTGTCCCAACCTAGGCACGCCATTTCTCTGAATGTAACTGAAGCATACACTTTTTTTTATCTACGGAACAGAGGATTCTTTGGGGGTATTCCTTCATTTAGTTAATTTCATTGAAATGTAGTTAAATTCTCTAGCTTGTGTAATGCCAACCCCAGTGAGTTTCTACTATAACAAGGAATGAATTGAGGTGCATAATGTATGATACATTTGGGGTGGTTTCTTGACGGTTTTCCCACTAAATGAATTATGTTCATTTTAAGACAGCATTATGGAAGCTGCTTATCCATAAATTCCATAACTCAAAACATAGTTAATTTTACATATCTCACAAATAAACATATTCATTGTGTGTCCGATTCAAATTACCAATCTATACTATTAAATAGCATAAAACACTACCCATACATGTAGATATTACAAAACAAAACAAACATTGATATAAAGGATCATATTTATATGTATGTTTTCCCCATTTTGTTTCATATTCTACATTTTATACATTTATGATTACATTTTTATAAAACTTATAAAGAACTGTCAGCAAAAAAAAAAGTGCTGCGCACATGAGAATTTGTTGTTATAACTTGTCTTTCATAAAATCTGTGTTGCAATTCCAGAGAGATTCTCCAAACATATAAAAGAATATAAAAAAATTACAATACAAATGTATAACCTTAAAAAACAGGCTCTGGTTTATACTGCATATGGATTGTGGATCCCAAACTGCATGATGACCCACCACCACCACTTAGAATAATGGTATCCCTCCTGACACACGAACACTAATATAAATATAGCATGGATGATAGATCGGACATAGTGTATAACCATAAAAAGTATACTTTATTTGGCCCTCATGTGTGCCGCTTACTTCAAAAAACACAATAATGCGCTTCTCATAAAATAAAACTTGCTAGGCATCACCTCCGCCATGAGGAATCTACATTTTCAGTCCTTCTCTATCTTGCACAGCGGGTGCCGCAAAGTGCCTCCTGGCATCTGACATCACTAAGCCACGCCCACCACGTGCATAACGCGTTTCGCCAATTGATGGCGTTGCCAAGTGCTAACATGGTAAAAGGGATGACTCTTCTTATACTGCCGAAATCTCCCCTCCATTAACCCCCTTCTTATCTCCCTATTCTGCCAGGGTTGTGACATTCAAAGAATTGCCATGTTTTTTTATTGGAAATCTCGTGAAGAACCATAGCATACGAAAAAAATCAATATAAAATTAAAACATTAATATGTTAAATTCCAGGGGAAAGTTCCAATATATAGCCCCAAAAAAAGGAGACCAATTATATTAGTTAATATAATCAAATGCAGTACATCCTAACCTTTTCATAGTGTCTCATTAAAAAAAAATTAAATGACTATAACTTATGTTAAACAGAATTCTAATTCAATAAAAGAAAACCCACATTTTTAAATTAATAGACTGAGGGAGGTGATAAATATCAAACCCCTCCAGTCCTGGGCAACGTTTACATTAGTGAGAATGTCCTAAAAAAAAAAAAAAGATGTAAACAAATGCAAGAAAAGAAAATATGTCTTATAAAAAGTGGTATAAATCACAATTCTTTATTCCCTCCTCCAATGATTAGTGATTTTTTTCTGCCTCCATAAAACATAATAGCTTAGGGTTTGATGCATGATGGGTGGAGGAAAGCTTGTTGACGTTGTGTTTTTGATAACTATTCCTGATATTCATGTTCTTCTACGTGGGTTTTTAAAGTCCTGGAGGTTCTTCTGCCCGCATATTAATATCCACATGGGCACAAAATCAAATCTATCACATTAGTGGTGTCTTTACAGGACTACGGGAACTAATAGTCATGCAAAAGCAGTAATATTCTTCAGGAAATTCAATTAAAAACTATATTATTTTCTAATTTAGAATGGATTTTATCTGTACTTTGCCTGCCTATTATAATTTGCTTTCAGCAAACATTTATTTACTTTTACCATGCTTCTGGAAACCAAACCGACGTTACATGCTATGCAGCTTCGTTCAAAAGCTTTTAGCAAATATTTTCTCATTGAGTGAATGCCGGTTCTGGAAAAAAAAATGTGTTTACAAACAGACAATGACGTTTTTGATGACATGAGTGGCTCAGATAACAGAGGCTTATCAGGATTCAGGACTAACCAAGAGTAGTATTTTTAAATGAGTAATATGTGCATTACGGATCAATTTCCTGTAAATCAATGTACCTTGTAGAAGGCTTAAAACCCAAAATAAACTTGCCCTTAAGAACAACACAAAGATCCCTAATGAGCTCTAAATTAGAAATCCACGTGTGGCAATCATGTTCTTTGTTCCCTTTTATTGCTTTCAATCTAAACAGAGATAGGCTTCTTGTTTGAATGAAAAAGAAGAAATATTTTTGATTTTTATTTTAAAAAAATACATTTATATAAATCTGATTGGCTCATTTTCTCATTATCAGGAGCTCACTCTCTCATGCTCCGGAAAGAAGGTAGAAAGGGAGTGTGGCCAAGATAAAGGGACAGGTCTAAATACGCCGTTGACTCAAGAAGTCCCCCCACATTAACCATGCATTTTGCAGGCTCGCCTCAGCCCTGCATAACCCCGAAGCTCCCCTGGATTATCCTTTAGTGTTTCATTTCCCCTCCTATACGTTCATTTTACAAGATACCAGACTTGATATCATTCATCGTTATCATTCAAGTATTATAATCTTCGTCTTGGAAAAGACAGTATTAATCTCAATGATACACGGTGTAGTTCGCAACACACCCAATATTTCTTAATTTCCCAGCAACGACTGTGAAATATGCAGCCAAATCTATCTCATTTAATTATACATGTAAATAAGGACTTGCCCCAGCACCCCAATTGCACCCACAGGGGTCTCTTCTCACAGCCTCAGGTTTCCTCTTCATCTCTGCTCTCCCCCTTTCCCTTTATCTCTCAATTTTTGCCCTATCGCTCCCATTTCTCTTCGTCTCTCTGTTTTTATCCCCCCTTCTCCTTGATCCACTTTTCTCATTATCTCTATATCTCTTTATCTCTCATTTCTATCTCAATTTTACCCACACTCTCGTATTCGCACAGACTTACACACTCACGCAACACGCAAGCACAGTACTCACTAACACGCAATTAAAAAAACACATCCATGCTCACACACACTTACACATACACGTATATATATATATATATATATATATATGTATATAATATACTGGGGAGCTTGTTGGTTTAATAACTTCAATTTCCAGCAGGATTTCATGCACATTGCTGTTTGCTTGCTCAATGACTTTGTTTTCTTTAAACTCAGATATTTGTACAGTTTGTTGTTTATCATGGGTTTTAATTGAACATGGGTACTTGGTAGACATTCATTCATATTTTTCCCAGATCATGTGTTTGTTTTCATATTTGTCATCAGTGTTTGTATAGAATAGGTTAAGTGATATAAATAGAAAAAACTGGCTTAGTCACACTAGGTAATTACTTTTATATGATTCTTGGAAGTCAGGAAGGTTCCTCTTTGATTTCTCATTATCACTTCGTAGAATGCTGGATATGAGGCAAATTAATTGCAGAATGTGTAAATGCAACAAACCCACTGTATTTGTGACAATTGGGCAGAATAAATTAGTAAGAACCTGTTAATGTAACATGGATAATAACGTGCTCGGTTATTATGATGTGCTCTGTTAAGGAGCGATCTATTACTAAAGTTTGGAGAATTTCTAAATCTGGTCCTTTTGGGCAGCAGACTGGCTTTTGCGTTAATTTAAATGACAACAAAATTGTCATTGACATCTCTAAGAAACCAAAGCTCCAGGTAAAAAATCATAAAAAGAGCTTGGAAGCCACAGAGGGGAAATGGACAGATCACGAGAATGGGAAACAGTCTTCTATTCACTAGAACTGAAACTTATCAGTAGATATAAAAGTTTTGAACAGCACTTTAAGAAAAAACATGTTGTATACAAACTTAACTACAAATATATTGTCTGAAACAATCTTAACAGAGTAACAATTATACCAACCATTTTTTTTTATATAAATTACCCGGTTACAAAAGAAGAAAACATGTTTACAGAGCAAATCATTCTTGAACTTTGATTATTTAGGTTTCGCAAAAGTTTTGCATGTAATATTCTGTTTCTTACCGATTTTGCACACATTCACAGAGATTACAGTGATTACTAGAACAAGGAAATTCTGCTACCAGGTTAATAATTGTCACTCAAATGCCAGTAGTGCAGAATATGTGAAAATAGTACTGCCAGTAAATTAAGAAATATTTTTAAATAAAGGTTTAAAGGATTTCCAGGAAAGGAAAATGAAAGCAAACGTTTGCTGTTTCCATGATGGCTGGAGGGTGCCTTCAAAGTAAAATAGACTTCATAGGGTCAATATAATACACATTTACATAAATATTATGTGCAAGGCATAATGTGACACAGCACAGAACACAAACGTCAACAGCATAACCAAGTAGACACAGGCTTAGCATATGTTAACAGTAAATAATAGAAAAAGTACACCTAAAACAGTGGTGTGCAATGAGAATGACACCTGGGGATCAGGGGGCAAAGGTCAGGAGGGTCGGCTGAGGATTTGTCCAGCTCCTCAAGTTTGTCAGTGAATAGTCTTTAAGTAAGCTTAGGGTAAGCCTCCAACAGCTAGGGCAGTGGACATTTGGTCCTCAGGATCAGGTGGTTCCTAGGCTCCTTCAGCTGCACCCTCTATGTGAGTCCATGGAAAACATTGATATAATATGGAGTGATAGGACAGAAACAACTTCTCTGGAAATATGACAAAGTCTCTTCCGCTCTGATGCAATGTGGGCAGTGTCTGTATTTGCACAGTCTTTAGCGGGAGGCCTCCTTCAATATCCATCAATGCCATGTCCTTGTGTTCGATGCCACGTTAGTACAATCTATGCTGTTATCTGCTCCATAATGTCATTGGTTTTTATAAGCATAGTAATGACCCTAGGAGACCACAAGTCCAGTTTAACTCCTTCTGGTTTGTGTTCTATCGCAAACTTTATAACAGCCAGGTAAAACCAGGTATTCCATTGGTAGGGAATGGAGCTGTCCCGCTAGTTCCATTTCTGGCTCCTCTAGATGACGAGCAAGTAAAAGTGGGGCATAGAGCGCCCCGCAGATCTATTTGAAGACTAAAATTTCAATATCGTTCTGGAGATAAAGTCTCCAGGACTATACGCGATACTCAAGGAGAGATCCGACCAGAGATCTGTAAAGTGGCAGAGCCAACTCCATGTTCCTGATACTAATGCTGTACAACCCAGCGCCCTGCTTGCTTTTGGGGACACTTTATTGCATTGTATGCAACCTTCTGCCTTCTACCACTCAACCATTAATTTATCAATTCTACTTTTTTATATCCAAGTCCAAACAGTGCAATTTATTTATGACTCCTCTATGAGGGACAGTGTGAAATGCCTTACTGAAATCAAGTTAGGCTATATCTACTGTTCTCCTCTGGTCTGTTATTTTAGTTATCCAGTCAAAAAAATAAATTAAATTAGAGTTGACAAGATCTCACTGCAGTAAACCTGTGCTGTTTCTGATCTTGCAACCCATTTACATTTCCAAAGTTTGGCTACTTAGAGTTACAGTTCTGGAAGTTGCTTTGTTCATTGATGAAGCTAGACCCAGTTAGATATTAGCATACCTGGGAGCTCCGGCTACCTGGAGCCTTCCCTTGCTGGACATGGCCAGGACTGCCCACTGACGTCGGTGGGCAGTCCAATTGCCATCAGTGGGAGCTCCACGTTGGGGGCGTTCTTGTTGACGTTGAGGGCTTTCCCACTGACGTCAACAGGGAAAAACCTCCATTTAAAGGGAAAATGCGCGGAGAGTGGGGTGTGGAGAAAATCTCTGTGCTTAACCTGGAGATCTCCGGGTCAAACCCGGAGAGTTGCCAGGTATGGATATTAGTGGCTGATTAGTGGGTGATATGTGGGTGTGACCAAATGTTGCTCTCCTATCCATAGATTGAAAAACTGATTGAAAAACGGAAGCAGAGGTTTACCCAGAAACTCCAGGTCAAACCTGGAAAGTCCCAAAGTATCCAAAATTCTTCTATATGCATATACTTATATTCTGAGAACCTAGAAAACACTGATATCATAGGAAGAAAGGGGAACAAAGGGATTTAGGTTTCAAAGAGTCATTGTCCCTCCTAAAGAGGGATCTGGGAGGTATACCTTGCAAACTTCCTTACCAGCTTAAATGGTGTAACTGTAGGGTCCCTACCGATCTGTGATGCTCCCATGTAAGTGAATCCTAATGCTTATTGGCACACTGTTTATACTGACAAGAGACAGGCTTTAAAGCAATCTATAAAAGGGAATTACTACAATCACAGGTAATGTGCTAAGGGCACGTGACTGTAACCATGTTAACATTTCATACGTCATTTGCTTAATGCTCTGTTTACAATCTGTATCAATCATTTCTTGACTAGGCTCTTTTGTGCTTACACACAAATGCATCCGAAACATTAGAACATCAACTGAAACGTTTCCCTGTTGAGATTTTACTGTGCTGTAAAAAGCAAAATCTCAATTTTAAAAAAAAATACAAATATATTTTACAATATTTTACTATTGTATTATAAGATTGTACAAATGTATTATCCTCTAATTAGTTTTAATGATTTGCCCAACAAGGTAACATTAATACATATTATTAACATTATATTTATTTATTCAACACCATTAAAAAATAAATGCCACTAATTGCAAGCTAAATTATGTGTAAGTTTATTATTATTTTCTGTAAATCCCTGTATTTTCTGCTAGCATAAAACATTCAGCCCAGCTTTAAGTCCCGCAATTGAGAAAACTAATGTCCTCAACTCTCCGTGGTTGAACTCTTCGTACAGTCCTGTTCATGATGAGGTCACCAAAGGGAATTTTGTATTGACTCCTTATGTATTTATATCAGATCCTCTCTAAGACACTATTTTCTAGTATAGACAAAAACAACCTTTCCAAACCTTCTTCATATCTAAGTGTTCGATTCCCCTTATTTATTGTATAGTTTGTTGCTGCATGTTTTTCTATGTTGGCCCCATAAAAGTCTCATCTTCTCTTGGACCAAAAGGAGTTTATCAATTTTCCTTATTATGCATTTAGTGTAGCTTGTTCATATAGTGTACATATAGTGTAGCTATATGTATTTGTTTATTACATTTAGAATTGTGAGCTGGCCTTTGTTATAAATATACATATTTAACCCTTTAAAGACCGGGACGTACCTGGTACGTCCGGGTCACGGGTCACCGGCAGACCGGGACGTACCAGGTACGTCACTGCTTTTACGCGATCCAGCGTCGCTTTGAAAGCTGGGATCGCAAGGGGCGGCTGCTACTGACCGCTGGGTGTTCCCAGCG
>VKOC01000002.1:43153803-43166274 GCA_009364415.1 Spea multiplicata | reverse complement strand
CTCCAGGACAGAAATAGATGCATTGGTACATACTATCTTTAGTTTAAAGGCCACTTGAAGAAACACTTTAACCTGAGCTTGCATGCCTTTATTCAGCTGCATTATGTGGCTATTGAGTTGTCATAGGTCACAACATTCTGTCAAGAAATACTGCAGTATGAATGATTTTATGGTTAACTCTATTCATAGTGCACAGAATGTATTTTCATCACAATTTTATATGTAAGAGGTACCGCTACATTGTTTGAGGCTCTAGGAATAGTATATTTTGGCCTGGGATGACTAGGTCCTTGTGTGCTTTATTGGGGAGAGAGCATCCCAATTCTCCATAAAGGTTTGTGGCTAAACAGGATGCTTGGGGAAATACTACAGTGGTCTACTCTTAACTGTGATATCTCCTTGCCTGTGTATCGTTTTAAGGCAAAAGGTTGAATTATGACATTGTTTCTTAGTGTTGAGCGCAGAACTGAGCCAACTGATTTATTGACTTGCCTGGAACTGCAGTATCTCCAGCCGCTTGTCAGTAAACTCAAACAGAGCCAGAGTTGTCTTCATCATGTAGAGGGAATTCACCATATATGTGGCCATGTCAGCTGTGCCTAAATTACTGGCAGACACTGTGCACATCTGCAGCAACGGATCCAGCACACAAGAGAGAACCTAAGAGAACGAACATCAAGCACATGATACAAAGTTACCATTCATGCCTTCCTTGCCATGTTTGTCATTAACTATGACCGAAAAAAAGAAATGTTTTCTGATAGAAACTTGAACACAATGGAAATGTAAAATACAAAAATCACAACGATCACAATTCTACCTGTAACTCAGATTAAAATGTATTGCATAAAAAAAAATTCAGCTTTATACTAGAACGCAGTTTAGCATGTTGTATTAGTTATATTTTGACTTGTGCCTTTTGACTTTATCTACAAAGCAGTAGATCGGTGTACCGGGTCAAGTGTTTCCCGTGACACAGTGCAGTGATATCAGATACACTCACGACCTTGTTTGTGTGTTTACAATAACGGCAGGATGAATTCTATCCCACAGGACCAAGTCCAGCCAAGAGGCTCAGTAATATGACATTGCTTAATACACATTTGGAAGACAGTAACCAATTAGAGAATATGATCCTTTGCATTGCCTCACCTCAAAAATTAGAGTTAACAGGCTACCGTACAGATTAAGAGCTTTGGCATGACCCAGTGAAGGGCATCTTGTGACCCAACACCCTGTCCTGAAACCAAGCTCGAGGATCCTTGATATATAACCATTGTAGGCAGTCATGTGATCTCACTCTTTAAGTAAGAGCTAATGAAGACCATTGAAGAATAACAGGAAAAAGGGATTCTTAAAAACGACATTTTAGTCTGAGTTACAGGTAGAATTGTAGAGTTGTGATTTTTTATTTTACGTTGTATTTTATATTGATGTATTGTTTCTGTCCATACTACTACATTCCACATGTACTACGAGCATCAAGTGTAATCAAAATCAATAACGTACACTGATTCACAGGAAAAGATTGATTCCACCATTTCAAGATAGACAGCACGCAAGACTACTTTGATAATATGATTAAAGGTTAATAACACATCTACAAGGAAACACTTTGTTAGTTGTGCTACCTGAACAAAGTCGGCTTGACGCGCATCAAGTGGGACAACAGAGGAGTCATGAGAAACCAGAACTTCTCGTAACAAGGCGAGCGTTTGATTCAGTGCAGAACTTGGTCCGAGATCTGCAGGAGGCAGCTCCACCTATATAAAATGTAAGAGATTAGTCTACCACTTTTAAAACCTATACATATTAGCGAGATGTTTTGGTGCCTCACCTCACATTATCATGTGGAAGCTGGTGCAGATTTCTTTGGTTCTCATCCAGCAGTTAATTACTGTTGGCTTCATTTCATTGGAGTCATAAAATATAACAAAGGGTAATTGACTGATGGATGACATCACTGAAACTCCAGGCCAACTTCCAAGTGATTAAGTTAACAAGAGGAACAGTGAGGTGAGGAATATAAATAATTAAAGGAATGTAGAAAGCAATTTGTGTAGTTTGCATGTATATAGGGCAGTGGAACTGAATGTGCATTGGGTTGGGTCACTGTGTATCGATTAATCTATGTGCATGGGGTAATGTGACTTTACATAGTAAACATATGTATCGCCTTGTGTGAATTGTTTAGTATGCATTGTGTCACTGTGAAAAGCTTGGGATGCATGTGTATAGGGTAGGGTTACTGTGGTGCAGGTATTGCCTATGCATATTGATTATTATGTGTCTAGGATACAGAGAGAGAGAGAAAGCAAGTGAGTGAGGGAGAGAGAGAGAGAGACAGAAAGCAAGTGAGGGAGAGGGAGAGAGAGTGAAGTACACTAAATTTTGTTTTTATAAAAAGCTCAACTGAAAAAATGCATTCTGGATATCCCCTGTGGCCTTACATAAAAAGCCCACAAATTTGACATCTTGACTCCTGCTCCGTTATAGCTTTGATGTAGTCGTACGAAATCATTTACAGAAACGCTCCATTCTACTGGCGCTCAGGATCAGCAGTGACCCACAGACTCAGAATAGATCGACTCTTCGTCATTCGCAATTTATCTGTCTCTGGTCTTTAGCTCATTATTGAGAACGGCAGAAGGATGAGCAAAGCAAAAATCTAAACTATACACTTTCCCTGACATGAGTGCCGTGCAGATTCAAAGTGAAAACAACATCACACTTCAGGTTTAAATTAAAGCCAAAATATCTCTGAACACGGCACAGACTGGAACTAAGAACAGCTTGTTCGAAGCACAATCAATACTAATAATCCAGCTAAGAGCTCATTTTGTGCCATGCATTAACCAAATAACAAGCACGCACAACTTACTGAACGAAGGTTATGTGTTTTGAGCCACAAAAAAGCAGCTAAAACAGGATAAAATTAAGTGTTTGCTTGCTATGATAAAATAAACGCATGTTGCTTAGAATTTAGCTTCTGGTACTTTCAATTTGAGAAGATACATAAACAAATCACATTATCAAGTAAACTGACAAACAATATTCGGGGTAATACCAGAAATAATTTAAAAATGTTAATATTTGCCCCATTCATAATTTTTGCTAGGGACACAACAGCCATATGACAAAAAGAGGCCACTGGTGGTTGTTGTTGTTGTCGTCCGGATTAGGGAGATAACATCACCGACGTGCCTAGAACAGGGGCACAACACCACCGGCGTGCCCAGATTAGGGGCATAACACCACCGGCATCACGAGATTAGGGGCATAACATCAATGATGTCTCCAGATTAGGGGCATAACATCAATGATGTCTCCAGATTAGGGGGGTAACATCATAGACGTGCCAGGAGTACCAACCGTGGGACAAGTGTTTCAAACATACAGTCCCTATAATGTCTAATGCCACATACATCCCAACACTTAGGGTGCTATGATTTTGGAAGTTTCTTAGAGGCAAGACTAGGAGGAAGGCCTTTTTACAATAATTTATGGATTTGTCACCGCGTGATACACACATTTATGTTATTTGATAAGGCATTTAAATGAATAAATATTTTATTTACATAGTTAAACGTAAAACAAGTTTTCTGCCTTTTGTATGCACATTATTACAAGCTTTAGGGATGTGGTACACTGTGATTCAACCTTCAGAGCTCTGTGAAAAGAGGGACATCAGGGGAGGAAAGAGAATGGTTTTATGGCTGAAAGAAAGCCCCATGTGAAAGGAACTTGCTATGTGGACCTTTCCATCGCTGTAACATTTCTGCTCCCCTCAAGTAAATGAATCACATTGAACTGTAAAGTATATTGCTGGACGTGGACACAACCTCCATCCTTTTGTCTGGTCATCTCTGGCTTCCTGAAATCTTTAACGTATGTTTACTTACTACCGCCGAACAAACATGCAGGCTGCTGACCATTGCAAATTAGGGTCGATAAGGTTGCTCAGACAAGCATCCAGAGAGTATCTAATTAGAGACAGTACATACCTTGTCCATCAGTTTACTCGCATGCAGGCTCAGGCTATTAAAGAATATTTTTTTGCTTAATAAGTGCATTTCTTCAATTGTGGTCAGTAAGGTGGATGCACTCGTGCCAACAATAGCACTGAAAAAGAAAAAATAAAGAGGTTACACCAGTTTCCCACTGTACATTGTCAGCCATAATGGAAAAGCCAGAGTAACTGTGACGGAAGCCTCCATCACTGGGGCCACTGGAGAAGCCTGACTGCCAGCCTCCTCCCTATTGACTATGGGCCCTGGGTTTGTAGAGACTTCTGTGGCTAACCCAGCAGTATCTTCTCATCACTGGCTGAGGGGATTATCTCCAGCAGACAGCCAGGGGTTGCCACGCAGGGAGAGGCCTCATTGTTTAGTAATGTATATAATCAGTCCTCCCCACCTATTGTGTTGTTAATCCCGTTACTGCCCCTGTTGTCTCTGGGAGGCAGATTAAGGGGGTTGTTTGTGTCCCAATATCTTGTTTTATGTTAATGTGTGTTTTGCTGGATATATCCAGCTCTGTGTGTCTAAAATAAATCAGTCTTCGTTTGGTTTTCCCCTACACTGAGTCTCGGCGAGTGACTGGGGAACCGGGGACGGTGTGTTGTCCCAGGCTAAGGGAGCACAAGGAAGCGGAGGCAGTCGGTCGGACTAGCCAGATCCGTTACAGTAACTATCTGAGCTCCGGAGGGTAAAGTAACTATTGTTAATGCACTGAGCTAGTCAGGACCTTAAGGAGACAAAAAAAGAATAACGGTTGGGAAAATACAAAAAAAAAAAACCCTAGTTCTACTTCACTGTATCCTTTGCTAATATTCATTACTAGTGAGCAACGTAGTTTAAGTAACATTTGTTACTCTCCCATACTTAACTGCTGGGATAGCAGGCAAAAACATTGATCTTTGAAAAACGACTATCCCATGGGGTGTCTAGCCTCTCCTTTAATACATGAATAAAGACATGAAAAAATGGATTTTTAGTCAACCATAACCCCCTTTGCAACCAAAACCATACCAGGTACGTCAAACAAAAAAAAATGGTTCCACAGGACCTGTGACGTACATGGTACATCATATGTTAAAATCATTCCCATGATCGCAGAGGTAATGCTGTTGCCGATTGCTTTGTGACCCCAGCAGTCAATCTACAGCAAATACCCCGCATTTCCCAGTATGGGAGCCAATCACATGCATGGTCACTGTCACATGACAAAGGCAATGCTTGTCTCGGATTACTGCCTCTCCTTTTATAACTGTGATTGTGATCTGGAGACAGACGGGCACAGTAAGAAATAAAAAACGTAAAAATAAAAACTTACAAAATCATGTAGGAATATAGAGTTGTGTCAAAATAGAATTAAGTATATTTCAGTATAATTTATCAAATATATGTCGATGTATATACCTGTAATACTGTGAATACAATGTTTTGTCTTTTTTGCCCCCTTTTTAAAATTGTATTCATTACATGTAATGTCTTAGGTATACATAGTTTCAAAAGAAAGATCTACTTGTCCTGAGGAAAAAAAAATCAATTTGGAATTTGTGTGGGTACACCAAATGAGAAAGAGGGAAATTATGGTTGAAAGAAGGCATTGTAAATACATGAAAATTACTCTGGACCTGTAGTGTAAAATAGCCCTCAAAGGTTTAAGTGTTGCTATAGCCACAAATATAAACGGACAGAATACAAATCCTGCTATAATGTGAAGTTTCGGTAGTCAATAGTAAAAACGTAAAAGTGGCATGCAAAACAGGGTCCGAAGAAGGCATAATAATTAACCCCTTTGTGACAGTGGCCGATTTAAATTTTTGTACCCTTCGTGATAATCTGCGGTGCTCCCATTTAGCTGTATTTTCTCAATTGATGTATCCACACAGGTTATATTTTTTTCAGGACAAGGGCTTTCTTTAGCCATTATTTTGGTTGTTATTTTGATCATAAGAAAATACATATTTTTTTTTTAAAAAAAAAGTATAAATATGGTGAAAAATTTATAAAAGCTAATGAAAACCTACTAAATAGATTCTACTATTTGTCCTGAGTTTCGAAATACCCAATGTTTTTATGGGTTTTTTTTGCATGTTATTGGGCAATAAGCAAAAGCATTTTGCTATTTCAAAACCATTTTTTTTTCAAATCTGGTTATTCTGCCCCACGTGCTACTTGGGACATCTTTGAAACCGGCCAATGCAATTTACCCCATTAAATCATATATTTGTGAATCTAGAAACCCCAGAGTATTTCAAATGCTAGTATTTTAACTCTTTTACATCCAGTCTTTGTCAAACTTTGTGGTAGAAAGTGGTATATGTAACTGCCAAACACCCCAATATGTATTCAGCAACATCTCCTGAGTACAGTGATACCCCCTATGCATGGGTAGAAATATAGAATTTCCACAAATTTTAAAGCCATGGGGGAAGAAAAAAAAATTCTGAAAAATTAAAAAAAATGCAGAGTGATCAACGATCACTTTCTTGGCTTAAACGGCGTTGCTGTAATGCTTCGAGGCATTCAGTGACGCTGAGATCGGCATCGGGGGCCATGCCATGTATGGCAGCAGACACTCGTTTTAGAAGTGTTTAGGAGTCGATCAGCTATCACCTCCTAAACTTAAATGGTGTCGCTGGAATGCCTCAATCAGAGGGCATTCAGGGACAACAAACACCTCAAGACGGGCTGTGACCGCTCCAGAGAAGCGGTCACAGCCACCACTGCCGGTGATCTTCACCATCAGCAAGATGGCGGCCACCCTGTAAAAAAAACAATCAAGTTTTAAAAGTTCGCTAGATGGTCTCCAGACCCTCTAGAGAACTCTGGCTCCACTTGCAGGTTGAATACAGGTACTGCATTCAACCATGCAAGTCAATGGAGCCCAGCTTTCTAATCACAATGTGATTAGTAAAATATTCAAAAAATAATAAAAAAAAATGGAAAAAAAATGTGCTAACATTTAAAAAGAATTATGCAGTGATGTCACCAGAGGAACCATCCAGTACCAGCAAAATGTGTAAAAATAAATAAGAAAATAAATAAGATAAAGTTTATTATTTTGAGCTAAAATTTCTAAAAAATCTCAACATAGAAAGAGTTAAAATAAACACACTTAAAATACCCAAGAGCTGTCCAATTTAATAAAAAATGGCTTGATGGGGTAAATTGGAGTGGTCGAGCTCAAAGATAGGGCATAGGTACACACAGTGATCAAAATGGAGGAAAAAAAGCGCACTTCCCAAATGTGGCATTTTAAATCTCAAACAACATCACAAACCCATGCATGTGGGGTATCACTGCACTTGGGAGATGTTGCTGAACACACATCGTGGCGTTGTTTGATAGTGATGCATACCAGGAGCTATGAATTCATTCCTGAATTACGATTTGTGTGGAAAAAAATACAAAATTAGATCTTGGCAAAGGCAGGTGGTAGAATCTCATGCATAAAAGGGTTAAAATACCAGCATTTGAAATACTTTGTGGTGTCTAGTTTTCAAAAGTATATGGTTTGATGGGGTAAATTGAAGTAGCTGGCTTCAAAGATGTTCCAAAGATGAGATAGAGGCACAATGAACAAATGACCACCTGAATTACGCATGTCCCAAAAGTAGCATTTTACCAGACAAACAATCTGACAAACCTATACATGTGGGGTATCACCATACTGAGGAGATGTTGCTGAACACATATTGGGGTGTTTGACAGTGACATATACCAGGACCCTTATATTTATAACTAAATTACAATTTGTGTGAAAAAAATAAAAACAATTACTATTACAAAGTTTGACAAAGTGTGGTTGTATAATTACCAGCATTTGAAATACCCTGGGGTGTCTATTTTTCAAAAATATATGGTTGTATGGGATTAATTGAGTTAAAACCGCTTCAAAGAGTTCCAAGAGCAGATGAGCCAGAATGACCAGGATTTGGAAAAAAAGTTTTGGAAAATTCATAAAACGCTACTTGTACTTATTGCCCAATAACTTACAAAAAACAGCAAAAAAACATTAGGTATTCCTAAACTCAGGACAAATAGTAGAATCTATTGAGCTTTTTTACTTCCTTTTGTAGGTGAGTACAAAGATTTTTCAAAGAAAAGTCATAAAAGGTGTTTTTTTCACCATGTTTTATTATAGTAAAGCAGATGATATTATCAAAACATATGGTATCTGAAGAAAGCCCATCTTGTCCTGAAAAAAGACAATATATAACATGTGTAGGTACACTAAATGGGTGAGGAGAAAATTACAGCTGAACACAAGCACCGCAAAAGTGTTGAAACAGCCTCGGTCCCACAGGGTACATAAAGAAAAAATGAGTCCGGTCCTTAACCCCTTAAGGACAATGGGCGGTCCCTAAACCCATTGAAAACCCAATGCAATTTGAGACCGTAAATGTACGAAGCTTCATTTAGGGCGTTAAAATCTAAAATGAGGTGCACTGCTCTGACCCTCACAAATATGGTTTGGTTGTGGTATCAGTAGAGCACGCTTGTTCTATTGAGTTGTACCTCCCTGGCCGCTTTTTCTCAATTACTTCATGGGGTATACCTTTTTAGAAAGAATCTTTGCATAATCCTTTTGGACTGTTATACATACTTTATCACTGCAATTTCTTTTAATTCTAAGTGAGTCGACTTTTTGGACATTCCTGATAGTCAGGGTATAGGTCCACTACTGAAAAGTACGTAAAATGTCACCATCAACCTTTTTAAGTGTTCTTGTTTTAAATTGGCATCTTCCCAAAAAGTCTATTTTGAAGGGGCTGTTAGGGCGTAGATTAAATGTATGCCCCATGTATCCTATTTCAAATAAGCTCAAAATTCAATCGGTCAGTTCACCATTCCCAATATAAAAAACATGTCATCTAAAAAACGTTTGTAGGACACCAAGCTCTGCTCCCAGCCGTGCGAAGAAAAAACATGTGTGTCCTCAGATTGGCTGATATAGAGCCAGTGGTCATTTTTTTAAAAATTTTACATACTTCCTGATCTGTAAGTTTGCGAAGACATTCTAGAGAATATTGTTGTGTGGGGAGGATAACAATCCCCCTTTGTCAGCCGGTTGAATAGTTATGGTTTTATTCTCTTTTAGGCTATTTAAAGCCTTCTTTTCACTACGGGTTAAGTTGTCGCTTCCCACATACATAACGTGTTCTTATAACCTCGGGTGACCTCCTTAATGCAGGACACACCTCCCCCTGTCCCGATTTAAACCTGGACTTCCTCTTCTGGGTCACCCTTGGTTGGTGTATTCTGTGGTTTTCCTGTGCGAGTTGCTGTGACTATTTCTTCGTTTGACCCGGCTTGCTGACTTTGCTCCTGTTTTCTGATTTGGCTCCTGTTCTCTGATTATTGGTATTGACTCGGCTTGTTTGACTACTCTTCTTGATTTGATTTGGCTTCCTGCTTTACCGGTTACCAGACCTGGTTCTCGGTTCCAACTCTCCTGGCTACTCCTGGTTCCTGTTTGCCTGGCTCACTCCGCCATCTGGGGTCCTCCTCATCCAATCGTTACAGTGTTCCACATTCGCGAGCCTAAAAAGTAGATTGTGCTTCTTCATTGTAATTTGCCAAAGCTTCAAATCGATTCTTAAGGGGTATATGAATAGAATTGTTATCCCTCAAATTCTTTCTTCCAGACGGAGAACTAATGAAGCTATTGTGCTGTGGAACAGCATTAAAACTCCTTCCTCCAAAAAAGGACGAGTCTTTAGATCTCCCTTGTTGGGAGTTAGCTTCTACAGTCCCTGAAACTGTAGTAGTTATGATTTCAATTGCCATTTGAGGTTCTAGATGTGTGACCCACTGGACGCTGGAATCTACCTCCATTTACCTCTAGATTTCTGTTTTCTACCTCCATATGCATTAGGTTTCTTTTTTTAAAACTTAAAATTTATTTTATTTTCTTGAAAACGCACAATAGTCAAATCAGGCATGCACTAATACTCAGGACATCAGGTAGGGAATGTACAACAGTCCACAGCAGTGGGAGGTAACAAAGGAGACATGTCACCCGGTAGCTGTACACATAGTATAAACAGTATTGATATCGGTGAGCACATGAGATATAATAAGTTTGAATCGGCGAAAGCCGTAACATGACTCGTAGCACAATGGGGTGGATAGAACGTTGTCGACAATCATGAAGAGAGACATCAAGCAATGAGCCTGAGAAATGTGTATGAAGTGCCAGTTAAGATAGAGCTAAGGCAACAGTGCGCCTGGAGAAAACGAGGAAACAGGAAAGTATAATAACCGCAAAGTCTGGGAGCGGTATGTGTCAAGTATATCAGCTTAAGTACAATACGAACATGTACAGGTATCAATGTATACAGAACAGTGTCACATATAGAGAAACATCAAGGAGCGAACAATCAATATACAATGGAATGCGCAGTATATTAATTAAAAAAAAAGGAAACGGCTGGGCCGACACACCATCCTAAGGGCTAAGAGTAACCCTCCCAAAACGCCGCCCAAATATTGTCATATTCAGGCATTAGTTGTTCGTTCTGAAAATAAAGTTGTTCTAAAATGTAGATGCGTTCCAAGCGATGACGGAGAGGGAGAGAGGAAGGTTAACCCCAAGAGAGGACTCGAGGAAATGAAACACCCTTTTCCACACTGCAAATATAGGAGGACACAACCACCAAACATGTAGCATCGTAGCCTCAGATTGGCACTCTTTCCAGCAAAGGGAGGAGCAAGAGGGAAACATATGTGACAAGCGTTTTGGCGTAAGATACCACCTATATGTTATCTTTTTTTGCAATTCAATATGATTAGTGCAATGCTTTACACCTCTCATAGCTTCCTCAGACTCAAGCCATAATTCAAGTGGGAACGAAGTGGCCAGCTCTTTTTTCCATGCCAACATGTGAGGGAGTTTGTTCACCCAGAGATCAGAAAGGAGGAACACGTAGCACACAGAAATCATGCCCTTTCGAGGAGCAATTGCAGAGCATAATGTAATAAATGGGTGCGAAGAGAAAATATCAATAGTTAAAGAGGAAGAGTTAGATTGTAGTAAGTGTCTGATTTGTAAATATTTGTAAAAGTCTCGTGGTGGCAGTGAAAAGACAGAACATAAGCCAGAGAAGGGATGTAAAGAACGGCGATGAAGCAGATCACCAAGTCGTAGGGGAGAAACGGAGTCCCTTGAACTTAGCTGTAAATTCTAAGGAGCTGAGCGGAGTAGCCCTAGTGATATGGTGTAGAGAGGGGGTTTTCCTGGCGACCTGGGACCAAATCCGAAATGTACAAAGTGTGGTGGGCGGGAGAGCAGGGAAAGGAGCATAATAGAGTGTGGGGGATCTCATCTTGGTAATGAAAAGCAGCCGCTTGCGAAAGTATAGTGGCTTTGTAGTAGGCCATAGGGTCTTGGGTAGTTTGATCCCCAAATAAGAGAGGTAGTCTCGCCTCCATTCAAAATTATACGAGGCCTGAAGTGAGGCGGACAGGTGAGTAGGTAAGTGTAAATGCATGGCTTGCTTGCGAAAGGAATAGCCAGTGAAGCCTATCAAAGGCTTTTTCCGCTTTGAAGCCTCCCAGGATAGGTCAATAAATTTCCGAGTATTATCGTTAGCCTGTCTGTGTCTGATAAATCCTACCTGCTCAGAATGTAGAAGAAAGGGGAGTATTGAAGAGAGTCTATTCGCTAACAATTTGGCATATATCTTAATATTGTTGCTTAATAAAGAAATAGGTCTGAAATTTTCACATCTATTGTGCCTGGCTTAGGAAGGGTAATAATATGTGCGTGAAGATTTTCAGTCAGTGGCTAGTCAGACTATCCGGACCAGGGGCAGAGTTGTTTTTTAATTGGCGTGTGGTGACCTGAATTTCTTCCAAATCAATGGGAGCATCAAGGCTAAGTTTTATGTCGTCTGTGAGAGTAGGTAAAGAAACAGAATTCAGGTATGCATTGATAGAGTCAATTGTAGGTTGGGGAGTGGAGGTGTCACCAGAGAGATTGTATAGGTAGGAGTAATAATTAGCAAACTCGCGAGCAATATGGGATGGGTTTCGTAAAGTCAACCCTTTGGACGATCGAAGGGAGGAGGGACGCGCCAGGGTTGAAAAATGCCTGAGTTTGTTTGCCAACATTGGCGGATTTTCAACATCATATGTGCCGTATGCTGAGATTGGATTTCAGACAATTTGAGCTTAATGCGTTGAATCTCAGTAGCATGTTGGGATGGAGTACGTTTGTTAAGGGTCTCTAGGTCATAAAGTTGAAAGAGCAGATGCAACTACGGGGTACTTACCTTCCGTTCCCCCGAACCGCCGTTCTACTGAAGCCCCTCGTCGCCTGTAGCCGCTGGTAGGTTTCCTGAACGCAGACTGCATGAACTCTGGCTCTGTACCACGCGCGCCACCTTGCGGCCTCTCATAGACACTACACTTATGCGTTCCAAGCCTCCGTTTCATGCGGGGCGGGAAACACAATTAG
>VKOC01000002.1:43136790-43153703 GCA_009364415.1 Spea multiplicata | reverse complement strand
TATATAATATGTATATTCTGATGGAATCATATTCGTAGTGGGGCAAAGGTGTGTGTGATGTGTACCATAAAAACTAATAAGATACACAATTATATGTAATAATACGTTCTTTGCACGTGATAACGTTTACAAATATTACAAATGAATACTATACAAGTAATTATTAAAACATGTTATATTTGTACACATGAACCATCTGAACACAATACTTTACTTTCTTTTCTGTCAATCTAAAGACATAAAACAAGAAGACTCATCAGAAGTTTGGGTTTTTTTGCAAAAGAGTAACTTTATTGTAAAAATATTGTCACTGCTTTTACTAGAATGTCACGCTTTTGCGCCAGAGCAGTGGAATCTATAAAAGTATAAAAAATAAGCATAAAAATAAATCCTAAAGTAACGTGGAAAATTGGTTAACTTTTTATAATGTGGACACTCTAAACACACTGTGTCATAGTATTTTCTTTTTCAGGGTAGGGCTGGCAATTTTCCTAAAAACAACGTGCCCGGCCGTCAACACACAAAGTTGTGTGTTTTGTCATTAGTCTACCCACAGCACACAGGTGCCACTGTAAGGTCAGGGGTAGTCCGCCCAAGGAACACCCCATGTCTTCTTTTTTACAGCAGGCACTGTAATTTGTAATGCAAATGATCCATCTGGCTTTATTATTATTACACTGATTTATGTAGCATCATTGTTTCTTCTGCAACGCTGTACAATAGGTAAACAGGACATGAAAAGAATCACGTAAAAATTTAGATTGACAAAAGCTAAAGGAGAGGCTCAAGCCACCTTACATTTTCTGATCCAATATGGCGATCATTGTGTAATCGGTAGACAAAGCGATCATATAAGAAGCGGTAAATAAGGTTTCTTCCTCCAATAAATGAATTTGCCTAATAAAACTTTAAATCAATTAAATTAATAAAAGTATCCATAAAGGAATTTGGAATTCTCTCTTGTTGCACTAAAGGAAAAATAATACCCTGTACTCTTTTCTCAATAAACTATAAAAAAAACGTTTTATAAAACCACTAAAACCATTTCACTGCCCACCAACCCACAGGCATTAAATACATTCTATATGAGGTTAAAGCAGCATTTTGGCACCAAAACATACTGTAAGACGTTTGTTCATGTGGGATATTACTGTAATCGGAGACGTTGTTTTGTCAGTTGCACGTGTTCTCGGGAAGAATACCTAAGTAAAAATGTTTTTGCACACCGGAATATTAAATAATAATCTGTACGTACATTTTAGGCTACAGTCCCAGCATACCTCAAAAAAATACAAATTGCAAAAAGTGATGCATACCCAGGTTAAGCCGTTCGGGTGAAAAGCGCATAGGGCTGGTGGGGACATATGGCCTTACCTGATCCCTGGGCCAGAAGGTGTCAGTCCTTCCCTGTATGAAGTGTTCACAAAGTGATGTCATGTATATGCATAAAAGTTGTGCGTTCTTGTGTACTATTTATGGTGAATAACTTAAATATGGAAGAGGGAAATTATGGTCAAACAAAGACCAAACTATGGGCAGATCAGGGGTGGCAAAGGGCCAATTTTAAGTTAAAAATACAAATAAAATAATACTAATACAGTTACTGTTATTGTACATTATTTGGCAGGATAGTAAATGATATGTAAACAATACTTCTAGTAGGGATTTCCTCTGATTTATATTGTACCCATATTATCAAATAACCCAGCATCCTGTTTGTCCAAATTTCACTTCTAGCTGTATAAATCCAAACATGTTTTCTAGGAACACTTGTGTTTCCTTCCAAATGCAATAAAAATTGCTTAAAATTGCTGAAAACATTAAGAAACAACTTGACAAAAATATTATTCAGTAGATTAATATTCTTTCCATTCCATGAAAACAAGGCCATGCAACAATATATTTGTCACTATTCTTTTACAGGTAGAAATCAACACTGCTGTTTTCTTTCGATTACGTGTTAGATTATGGAATTGCGAAAGGTTTCTGGGAACTACATTTTGTAAATTGCTCTGCTAATCAAGAAAAAAAGCTTCAATTTATCACACTTCCTAACACTATACCCATCAATGTACCTACATGAAATATTAGCTAACACAACATGATGATCTCTACGTTCATATGGACTAATCATCTATGATTGCATAATTACAGTCGAAAAAGGCCAAATTTAGAAATGAACGCCCATTTTACAGACATTGATTTCATCATCGCACCTACATCCCACAGAAAGTTGGTGCAGCTGTGACAAGTTTTGCATTTCATTCCTCTGGACGAATTCTCATTTTCCATTAATACAAATTATATCATTAAACATGGCCCCCTTTAATACACAGCTGGCGGTCCAGCATATTTTGCATGTTTCTGCGACCACAACATTTTTTTTTTAAAGTGGGTCTTTCCTGCTATTTTGTCTTCTCAATAATGGTTTTACTGAAATTGAAAATTGTGGGGGTTCCCCTACTTACATTTAAAATGATATCTCTGGAAAGCGCATTATCCATATCCCCATCTCAATGTCGCACGTAATCATTGGTAAAAAAAAAAACAAAAAAAAAAACATTATGGTTAATCAAACTGGATTCCATGTTATTATAATTTTAATGTATTTTAGTTCAGGAGCATTTAGTTGTTTTCTCAGTAGATGTGCATTTAATGTCTCTTTTTGTCTTGAAAATAGAAATCCTGAATGCTGTATCAGCATATAATTAAAGGATGGGGCCCACAAACAGACAGGCAGAAAGAAATGGCGGGCTATAGACATCATCAAACATGAAAAGGCTGCATTTATCGATCATACTCGAACTCTGCTCGGTACTATGTGTCTGCAAACTGAAACAATTAAAGTGATTGCAATTTAGCCATCAAAGATGTTTTGTGTTGATTGCTCTATGATTAGAACTTTGTACTTGACATTCTAGCTTTACACCGATACACCAATTCTGATTGTTCTACCAATTCTAAACACACTACATATAGTTTGCTTGTTAGAAAACATGTTTATCGTATTTATGACACAGTTTTGAAGGCTGCTGGATTTAGTCAAATAACAAAAATGTATGGTATGTAAAAAAACATCATATGCACCGGGCTTTCTTTATATGCTCGTTATATGCCTTAACTACATGACACATTCACATGTAAGGGTACCTTTAACACCATGAGTGGTATAATATTTTTGCACTTTAGTATGTTATTAGCATGACTTCTACTTTAAACCTTAACTTAAACCTTAACACAGTGTGGGTGACTCAGCCTTAGCATTAATGTAATGTTCCACTGATTCATGCTGACTTTAACCACAACGATCATCCACAATTATTCTTTGACACGAATATCGTATTCTTTTCTGAATATTAAGTTCATGAACTCACAACAAGGACATGCCTGGTCCTATTTGGCAGGCTGTAGATTATGGTAATTATGTCACGCTATCACCACCTTAAATGCATCTTCAAAGTCCTCTAATATTTGTCTTCTACTCTTGCTGTCTGTGTATCTACCCGGCTGTTATAAAAACATTAATAGCATATTCTACAGGTTCAAAATATTACATTCTTCCTTTTTTTTTCCAACTGGAAACATCAGAGCTGGTTTGACATATAGCAAAATTTGCATCTGACATTTTTTAGTCTTTTGGAAAGCCAAAGGTTTTTCCCCACAACTGCTATATACAGGGCATGCATGCCTGTTCAACAATGGTGCTCGCTGCTGGTCTTGAGGAATGGAGCTACAGCTAGCCCCAACAGCAACTTACATTAAAACCTACCAAATCACCCAAGTAAAAGCATGTTATTTGGTGTCAGAATGGTACATCCTATGGTTTTTGCACCTGTGGGGAAATGTCCTCATTGGTATACGGAAGATCAGACTATCGTTAGCCTGGGGTCTTCCTTGTCAGCAGTAGCTACAATTCATTACTCACATGATGTGATCAAATTGATTATTTCATTATTTTGCATTGCAACTAAGCATATATAGATTTATATTCCAAATATAAGTTTTGATTTTATTACTTTAGCTATTGATATATGAGGACCCACAGGCAAAATATAATTATATATATAGACTGGTATTATATGTTTCCATATATATATATATATATATATATGGGAAAACATAAAACATTTTTAAAAAGTATAGCTGTATAGGCAAGGTTGGACTAGGGATGACTAAGTGCCCCTTGCACTTTAAGGCCAAATTATGTATTTATGTGCAGATGGCCCACAGGAGCAGATGGACCCATGGGCCACTGGCCAATTTGCCAAGTTTGCCAGTCAAAATAGTCAAAACAGAGAAATGTAAATCATACCATGTACATTTTGGTCTACCCTGAGTGATGTGTGACTCATTCCTCTAAGCGTTACCAATTACAGTTTCTCACCCATTATGGCTCAGTTTACAGAAATGCTGCTAATATTTTTAGAACAAACAAACATTTACATAAAATATTGCAATTAATATATTTACTGACATAAAATATATTCTAATTAAATATACAGTAAATGCCCAGAAAATTAGAGTGATGGCTGACATGCACTTTAGTACCACTTACTGGTTTTTTTTCTGACACAGGGGGGAATTCAAAGGTCCAAACGAAGAACAGATGATATTTTGCACTTGGGCATTGAGTGTGATCATTGATAGCTGCCTTGCACACTTTGTTAGTTCTTCACTTTTTGCTGCTATTTAAAGATGTATAAACTTGTCATAACAGTCCATACTGTAAAGGAGGACGTTCCAGGTTGCAGTTTAACAAGAGCAAGAAAGATTGTCACCCTCACAGTCTTAAATGTTGCAGTTTTTGGGATGTCTTCCAAAGTAAAGAAATAGGTATATTTGAAAAGGTAAAAAAAATATTTTTATATCAGAGGAGATGTTATTTGGGACAAGAGGTAGCAAATCTAGCATGTTTATTTCATGATCTAAAGCCCTCTCAACTTCTCATTACACCATACTTACAAAAGCCCCCAGCCTCTAAATAAGAGAATTAACTTAATAAAATGAAGACATATCATTTATAAGAAAGGAATCAAGGAAGGGCTGTTAATGGGTAAAGAGGAACAATTGCAGTTCTGTTACAAATGTTTTGGAACCCAAAAGTAAATGAAAAACACCAGTCACGTGTCTTAATACAGATAAAGTATATAAATAAATAAGTACTTCCCCTTCATATCTGAATACCCACTGCGGATTAAACTTTTTACTCGTTTTTTATTCGTCATTTTCTCCTGAAGAAGCTGGTAAGGCGAAACGCGTTGAGAAGAGAAGGAGGACATTGTGGTATCATTGGATAGGAGCAGTTTGAGATCTATTTCCCTCTACCTCCGGACTTTTGAGTTGAAGTGCTCTATTCACATCTGCGATCCTGTACGTGCATTTCGTTGCTTGTGTAACATCTGCAGGAAGATGTTGCACCATTTGGTCTTTTTATTTATCTAATTTTAGATTTATGGAAGAAATAAAGATCCTTTTATTATTCTGAAGAGCCTCTTACATTGGCTGTGTTTGTGAGTGCATTCACATCACATTTATATTATTTTATCTTTTGACAATATTACACTATTATTTTTATTATTTTTTCTGTTTTACCCTACATGGACATGTGCCCCTATATTTGTCGTAACAAATGTTTTGGACCCAAAACGCTCTGGGTTTGACCTGGAGTCTCTGGGGAAAGCTTTCTTTCACAAATCAAATCACCCAGAACAGGTAGAGTTTCGGTTAGCCTACCCTAGGAAGTTCGCAGGTACGGCAATACCTGTCACGGAAGGCTCGGTGCCCTGTAGGGAGGGGCCTGGCCAGCCTCCTCCCCACACACTATGAGCCCTGGCCTTGGAAGGAGCTCTGTTTTTGGGAGGTGGGTACTTCTTCCTCCTGATACAGAGTGCCATGTTTCCCAAATTACTAAAGACTGTGGAGCTCTTACACAGATTTGGGGTACCTCCATGTTGGGAGGAGGTTTCATGTGCGGTGTGTTGCTCTCCATCAGGTCAGGAGTTACAAGACAGAGACCTCTTTAGCAAGCATTTGCACCATGATCCGATATCCCGCCACTTTAACTGGTTTTGGTCAGAATTCAGGGAACTGCCCGTGTTAACCATCTTCCTCAGAGACTACAATGGTGACCCCTTACTGGGCTGAGGTAGGGACAGAGTGCAAATACTGAGCACTGTGCAAAGAAGACAATAATAAGCCAGAAGTTCAGTGCTCGGCATAGCAGAGGAAGCCCCCTTTAGCTGATATACTCATTTAGGGTACCAAGATCTGTTACAATACCATACATAGCCACTGGGATATCTGGAGTAGTTACAGCTTAACGTGGTGGTTATATCCTCTCTGGTTTCCTTCTATGCTCCCTCTGAGTTTTCTATGCACTCCCTTTTGCTGACTGTTTGACTGGAGTACACTGCTAGGAAGGACAAGGGCGGAATCACTAAGCTTTAATTTTGAGCCAAAGGCAAACCAATGATGTGGGGTATTTGATACAGAGCCCAGTTGTCTGATTAGAAGGAGGATGTCTACTTCTTCCTTCCCCTCTTTGTTTCGGCAAAGTGAGTCTTTGTGGGCAGTTGTTTGTTACAAAAGCAGGAGCAAATAGATCTTCCCGCTCATCCACCCTTTCCATAGGGGTTCTGGTTAACAAGGTAAGCAAAGATTGCAGGGTCCGTGTGTTTAGATGATTTATCTGTAATATGGTAAGTTTGCAGTGGTTATTGGCTTTTTCCCCATGACCAGTCTTGAAGTACTGATCCACCTGCTGGGGTAGAGTGACGACTTGTGGGCAATATCAGTAAAGTGTCTGTTCGTGGATTTTCTCTTTGAGTAAGATTAAGTTCTGGTCACATGAAAAGTAAGGTTAATGTTGATAAACACGCTTAATCACACAAGGTTTTAACAGATTAACATGATGAAAATATGGTAAGTAATGGGAGTTATAGAGATGTTGCCAATGTTAATAAATATGTTGTGTCACATTTTGCTATTAATGCACTGTGGCCTTACACATGCCAAAGGATTACAGTCTCCTGCCTCTTTATTTCGTCATGAGGGGTAAAAGCAGAGCCTCATATTCAGTGCCTGGGTCATGGCAAATATGTTTTTTAAGAAAACGAACAAAAGGTCGTCTCATTGGTTCTCGAAGGGGATTGGTCATGACCTCAAGGACATGTGATCACTAGAATGCACCCTTAGTTTGCTGCATAAAGATCCATTGTCATGGCTACATAGTAACAACAAGTTCTTATTGGTGGAAGGGGGTTTGTCTGTACCGCTGGCCATCCAATAAACTTGCTCCATATAGTAAACAATAACAAAAATAGTATATCTAGATCTGAGATCAAGTTAAAATGTAACATGCCAACATTAAGAACATGTAACAAAATGTAACATGCCAACATCGGAAAAAACATTGTATCCATCCGAATACAGGAAAAGATCCTAAAGTTCTCTTCCTCACTATTTCTCCTCCCTAAATAAATGATACACTAGAGCTTCACACCAAAACCCCATAGGGTCGATGTGGTTCCGGTGGAGGTTATCTGACCGCAGTATTGTATTGATCAATATACTACAAACTATTTGCATTCTCCAGGAATGAAAAACTTAGGTTCCTTGTTCGTTACTGGTAGGCTACTCCTAAAAAAATATGTTTTTAAGATGTCTTTATCACTGGGGCCATGACTGAGTGGTACCAATACCAAGAAAAGTAATGATGCAAAACATGATTGCGTATTACAATTTTGAGGGTATTTTCCACAATAAACAATAATATTTCAGATACATAGAAATTAGTAGTTTACTAAAACAAGATCATTTTAAAGACGAAAACTGAAAATAGACCCTTCGTTTTAATCATATTCAACTTTGAGAGAAAAAAAAGTAATAATATCTCCACAGTGACTTAGACACATAGAGATGTTCAATAAAATGTGTCACCCAGCTGGCAATTATTTCCATTGCACGACAGGAAAATTGTTGACATTAATCATGAATATTAAGAACCTGAATAATGTCTCCTCTAAATATTTTACTGTAATTAATTCTGGAGTATGGAGATTAGAAAAATGTATGCCTAAAACGTTCTTTAATTTAACAAATAAAGGCATTAAAAATCAGCTGTATGAGAAACAATTTCTTTCATTTGGTGTGTACTTTAGAAATTACAGCAAGCAGCTTGACAGTAATGACTAATCATATATGTAATGCTGAAGATAAGAAGGTCAGTCTACACCACTAGCATGAAATTCACAGTTCATAGACACTCCGAACAGAGAAAGCATTAGTAGGGTTCTCGGTTTTATTTTTTCAACCTGTTAAGTACAGCAACTCAAACACATATACATGCTAACAGTAGAACACATGAACTCTCTTGGTTTTATCTAGAGACTCCAGGGGAAACACATGTTCTCTGCGTCGCAACTGGAAATCTCTGGGTCGTGGGAGCAACATTTTGTCATCCCCAATCCTAGTCCTGTTCCCCTCCAACTCCCCATACAAATTGAATGTGCTTGGGACTAACCTCGCCCCACACAAAGCCACTTGCCCTGAAGAGGAAGGGCTCCTGGTAGCCAGAGGCTGTTAGTTCCCAGGTATGCCACTTACTCTAATACCACATTATCCATATAAATACATAAACACACATCTCCCCCTTTCCCTTGCACCATTAACCCTTGCTCCTGATACTCTAGCAACATATACTGTACGGACATGCTAACACCATAGGCTAACATACACACATATGCTGACAACCACTCATGCTAACATCATACACAAGCAGACACTCTAACACCATATGCTCTCATACACACCATACATTTACTTACACTAACATCATATAGTAACAACCACACACACGTGCTAATGGTCTGCACTGACACATCCTGACACCATACGCTCAAACACATGTAAACACCATATACAAGCACAAGCTAACCCCATGCACTACCACATGCACACTCTATTGCCAAACAGCATCACACACTAACACTATAACACACATGCTAACTCCACACCTTAACACACACACACACACTCTTAGTCTCTTCCGTCATCAGTGCAGAGCGGAGGCAGGAGATGTTCATCATGTTTTGTGCAGGGAGGGACTCCCAGATATTGTTGTGTGGAATGTGCAAGGGGCTCGGTCTCGGTGCCAGCTTATAATGTTGAGCGCCGGTAAATGACGTAATTTCCGGTGCTCAGCAGTAAAGCAGCGCGCACCGTGGCAGAGCAGGGAGACTCGCCGCAGGACTGCTGAAAGATAAGTGCAAGGGGGGGTAAGGTAGATAATAGAGAGGGAAGGGGGGGGTGAGGAAGGGTAGATAGTAGGGAGGGAGGGAGAGGAAGGGTAGATAATGACCCCTGGGGGGCGGCATTTTAAACTTCGCCCCAGGCGGCATTATGTCTTGGGCCGGTCCTGCTTTGTATACTTTGTATGTATATAAGTGGTGGACTAAGCAACATATAGTCATATAGTGTGATGGGATCCACCATATTTATGCCTCAGAGAGATGCTTTTAAATAGTACTTGTTGGATGTGCACTAAATTCTTGCTTTGGTATATTTATATATTGGAGCTAGCAAATTAGATATAACATCTATTTTTATAAAAAAAAAAAATTAAAAAAGGAGACATTTTTTACCTGCTACTAAGTATTCATCATGTGATATTTTTGACACTGATATTTTCTTCTGTTAGATCTTCACAAGTGGGGGTATTCTAAAAGCACTGGATATTCCTAGTCTCTTTAGGTCCTGTTGCTAGCTACTACCTATTCAAGGATTTTCTTATTATTATTATTATTATTATATTTATTATTAGTAGTGGTGTTTTATTAGTATTAATAGTAATTTACTTATTACTATTTATTTTAATTTTTTGTTTTGCTTCAACAATGGTAACATTTTAGGCTACATCAATATAAAATGACCTTTGTAGACTATACTAAATAGTAAACAAACATTCTGTGGCTGCATCTGTAAATATTAAAATTTGGTTTTAACTTTGTGACTATCGGTGTGACTCAGTAGAGGGTGACACGAGTGAGGGCACGCTTGAATAAAGCTAAGCGTGGGCCCCAATCGAGGAGCGCTGCCAAGTAATCTGACTTCAACAGTCTGTGCAAATAATGTTACAGGATCTGCGTAAACTTTCCTCACATGAACTGTATGTGAAGCGGCGCCCACTCTAAACAAACAAACTAACAGAAGCATCAAATTTATAAAGCCTTGTGTTATCACAAGATCGGAATAATAAAGTTATGCAAAGTTTACACAGACTGACATTTAGAGACACACTCCGGAATTCTGACCCAGAACAGCAAAACGAATACAGTCAAAAAACAACTTAATATCCAGATTTGATATTGTATATTAATTATTAATGCATCTAGCAGATCTCACGTGGCTACAAAAAGATTTCAATTTAAAAAAAGAGGATTTTTTTTTATTTGAAATCCTAATTTCCTGATCATAACCCATTCGGCCCATCCAGTTTGCCCATTTTGTCCTGCTGTAACGATTCAAACCTTTATGCCAGCCCCATGCAAGTGTATGTTCTCTCACTGTATTAGTATACCGGGGAACAAACCGGGTCTAGCCCGGAGAACTCCTAGAGAAGCGCTGGTTCTGCGGGTCAACACCCAGATCCTCTGGGTTACGGAGAGGGGTCCTGCAAAAGCCCCACTCCCTGCCCATTTCCCATTTAAATGGGATGTTTCCATCAGTGGGCAGTTCTGGCCACGTCCCGCAAGGGTAGGCTCTGGGTAGCCGAAGCCTACAAGTTCCCACGCCTGCTGGTAGGCTGTTCAACCTGGGAAGAATAATCAAAATGAAAATTATATTTTTTTTTAATTTACATTAGAAGTATTACAGATTGTTTTTCAGTAGGTCAAATGATCTACCCTGGTAAAGAGAATACCAGGCAATTATGCTTTGCATAGAATTTATTTTAAACCTTCTTCATTTTATATTATAAATTATATCAAGATAATTCCTTGTTCTAATGAATAAAGTGCATACAAACATGGAATATTAGTGGGAACTCAAAAAGCATCATTCCAAAGAAGATGGGATAATTATGCTGTTATATTGAATAGGAACTTGAGATGCATCAGTGCTAAAAAGACAAAATAATTATGCTGTAAACCAAACTTAGAACATGGTGTGACCTACAAAGTTAATTTGTTGAAAAGAACATGCCATGGGCAAAAGGTATGATGAGTGAAGATATTAGAGAAGTCAGTGCCGGCATTTAAATACAGTGTAGGAGGCATATAAATGACTCATTAACCAGCTTTATAATTTTAGGATTATGGCTAATTTAGAGGTATTAGGTGTCTGCATCCACTTTGTCTGAGAGACTTTTCAAACTGCTACCACTGCAACTATTATAGTTTTAACAAACAATACTTAATGTGTATTATTACTCGGGTCAATCAGACCTATCCGCAAGAAATCTTTCTGTCATTTATACAATAATGTTTAGCCCACAAGAAAATAATATCCACAATCGCAATTATTTTCTAGGTTTCCCTATATACAAATGCTGCTGGTGCCTATGTATTCCTACACGGGGAGATAGCAAGAACCACGTCGTCTATACCATGCACTATATACTAAACTTCGGCGCCGGGCAACTCTTCGTGTTCGTCTTCGTGGGGAAAAAAATCTTCGTATTACACAAATATTCGCCCATTCCTGTGTTCGGTTCGGGCGAATATCCGTGTACACGCTTTGTGTTCGTCTTTTGTACTAGGGGTTAATACGGGGTTAACACGGTATGCACTACGCAGCAGCTTTGGCGCCAGGATTTTAAATGTCTGTACGAGCAACTCTATTGGTCGCCGGCAGGGGCCTCCTCTGCCATCAACCAATGAAGTGTACCTGCACTTCATTGGTTGATGGCAGATGAGCCCCCTGCCGGGGACCAATAGAGTTGCTTGTATGGACTTTTAAAATTCTGGCGCCAAAGCTGCGCGTACAGACCACTGGTCTCCCCACTCCAGAAGTTAAAGTTAACTCTAGGAATGGGGAGACCTCAGGCCAAGTTCCGCAGTCAGGAGTTAAACGGCCGTGCGAGCGACTCTATTGGCATCAATAGTGATTGGCTATACAGACACAAGCAAAGTCGCTGGGGGGCCGGAGACGCGGACAAATGCACATGGTGGACTCTGCTCAGTTCCCCAATGTACTTGCGGGGGGGGGGTGATTTAAAGAGGACACTCAGTTATACCAATGAGGGCTGTGGTGTACCTTTCATGTTTCATTGTTCCAAATCTAGCACTTTGTACCAGAATTACTCTAGTTTTTCCTTTCTAATTACAGGTCCTATATTCTTCATGTGCAGACCATTTCAATTTCATTTCAAGTTACCAAACCAGATACAATAAAAAAAAGTTCTTGTGTCTAGATCTTTTGTCTCTGAACAAATGGAAAAAATAAATTACAAAAACTCTCCTACTATTTTTTTTTAGAGGGGGGTAGTTCATCCAATAACCTGCTGATTAACACTATCTGTTTTTAATCGGACACATTCCCAGTACCTGACGGCTCAAGATAACAATACACTATACAAGCCACAGTATTATATCATTAGGCTGGTGCCAAAGATAATATTCAATGTTTAATTATTTTTCCAAAGCATTGAAGCAGAAGGACTGAAATATAGAACCTATAATCTTCTGGCACAACAAATGAGCATTATGATTATTGACATTTTCCAACAAAAAACACCCATAGTACTGATAAAACTATAATTTGTTAATTTATTATAGTACCAGACAGATAATTTGGAAACACTGGTTTCCTTCAGACAGATTTTTATTTAATGTCCCACTGCCAGGTCAAAGCCTCAGGTGGTTTACATGTCATCTGTAGAAAAAAAAAACAGTAGATGTGTGGGGGACACGTGTATCAAATATATGCATAGAATTGCTTAACCCCTTCCGGACCGGCGTTTGCATACTGCGTCTTCACTTGAAGACCGCAGTATTTTTTTAAATATTTAAATTCCGTGATCGTGATTCGCTGCAAAAGCGATCACGTGCAAACGCGATTGCAGGGGGGGTGGGCTGATCGCTGGGAACGTACCTGGTACGTCCCGGTCTGCCGGTGACCCATGACCCGGAAGTACCAGGTACGTCCCGGTCTTTAAAGGGTTAAATATGTATATTTATAACAAAGGCCAGCTCACAATTCTAAATGTAATAAGCAAATACATATATATGTATATGTACACGTGAACAAGCTACACTAAATGCATAATAAGGAAAATTGATAAACTCCTTTTGGTCCAAGAGAAGATGAGACTTTTATGGGGCCAACATAGAAAAACATGCAGCAACAAACTATACAATAAATAAGGGGAATCGAACACTTAGATATGAAGAAGGTTTGGAAAGGTTGTTTTTGTCTATACTAGAAAATAGTGTCTTAGAGAGGATCTGATATAAATACATAAGGAGTCAATACAAAATTCCCTTTGGTGACCTCATCATGAACAGGACTGTACGAAGAGTTCAACCACTGAGAGTTGAGGACATTAGTTTTCTCAATTGCTGGACTTAAAGCTGGGCTGAATGTTTTATGCTAGCAGAAAATACAGGGATTTACAGAAAATAATAATAAACTTACACATAATTTAGCTTGCAATTAGTGGCATTTATTTTTTAATGGTGTTGAATAAATAAATATAATGTTAATAATATGTATTAATGTTACCTTGTTGGGCAAATCATTAAAACTAATTAGAGGATAATACATTTGTACAATCTTATAATACAATAGTAAAATATTGTAAAATATATTTGTATTTTTTTTTAAAATTGAGATTTTGCTTTTTACAGCACAGTAAAATCTCAACAGGGAAACGTTTCAGTTGATGTTCTAATGTTTCGGATGCATTTGTGTGTAAGCACAAAAGAGCCTAGTCAAGAAATGATTGATACAGATTGTAAACAGAGCATTAAGCAAATGACGTATGAAATGTTAACATGGTTACAGTCACGTGCCCTTAGCACATTACCTGTGATTGTAGTAATTCCCTTTTATAGATTGCTTTAAAGCCTGTCTCTTGTCAGTATAAACAGTGTGCCAATAAGCATTAGGATTCACTTACATGGGAGCATCACAGATCGGTAGGGACCCTACAGTTACACCATTTAAGCTGGTAAGGAAGTTTGCAAGGTATACCTCCCAGATCCCTCTTTAGGAGGGACAATGACTCTTTGAAACCTAAATCCCTTTGTTCCCCTTTCTTCCTATGATATCAGTGTTTTCTAGGTTCTCAGAATATAAGTATATGCATATAGAAGAATTTTGGATACTTTGGGACTTTCCAGGTTTGACCTGGAGTTTCTGGGTAAACCTCTGCTTCCGTTTTTCAATCAGTTTTTCAATCTATGGATAGGAGAGCAACATTTGGTCACACCCACATATCACCCACTAATCAGCCACTAATATCCATACCTGGCAACTCTCCGGGTTTGACCCGGAGATCTCCAGGTTAAGCACAGAGATTTTCTCCACACCCCACTCTCCGCGCATTTTCCCTTTAAATGGAGGTTTTTCCCTGTTGACGTCAGTGGGAAAGCCCTCAACGTCAACAAGAACGCCCCCAACGTGGAGCTCCCACTGATGGCAATTGGACTGCCCACCGACGTCAGTGGGCAGTCCTGGCCATGTCCAGCAAGGGAAGGCTCCAGGTAGCCGGAGCTCCCAGGTATGCTAATATCTAACTGGGTCTAGCTTCATCAATGAACAAAGCAACTTCCAGAACTGTAACTCTAAGTAGCCAAACTTTGGAAATGTAAATGGGTTGCAAGATCAGAAACAGCACAGGTTTACTGCAGTGAGATCTTGTCAACTCTAATTTAATTTATTTTTTTGACTGGATAACTAAAATAACAGACCAGAGGAGAACAGTAGATATAGCCTAACTTGATTTCAGTAAGGCATTTCACACTGTCCCTCATAGAGGAGTCATAAATAAATTGCACTGTTTGGACTTGGATATAAAAAAGTAGAATTGATAAATTAATGGTTGAGTGGTAGAAGGCAGAAGGTTGCATACAATGCAATAAAGTGTCCCCAAAAGCAAGCAGGGCGCTGGGTTGTACAGCATTAGTATCAGGAACATGGAGTTGGCTCTGCCACTTTACAGATCTCTGGTCGGATCTCTCCTTGAGTATCGCGTATAGTCCTGGAGACTTTATCTCCAGAACGATATTGAAATTTTAGTCTTCAAATAGATCTGCGGGGCGCTCTATGCCCCACTTTTACTTGCTCGTCATCTAGAGGAGCCAGAAATGGAACTAGCGGGACAGCTCCATTCCCTACCAATGGAATACCTGGTTTTACCTGGCTGTTATAAAGTTTGCGATAGAACACAAACCAGAAGGAGTTAAACTGGACTTGTGGTCTCCTAGGGTCATTACTATGCTTATAAAAACCAATGACATTATGGAGCAGATAACAGCATAGATTGTACTAACGTGGCATCGAACACAAGGACATGGCATTGATGGATATTGAAGGAGGCCTCCCGCTAAAGACTGTGCAAATACAGACACTGCCCACATTGCATCAGAGCGGAAGAGACTTTGTCATATTTCCAGAGAAGTTGTTTCTGTCCTATCACTCCATATTATATCAATGTTTTCCATGGACTCACATAGAGGGTGCAGCTGAAGGAGCCTAGGAACCACCTGATCCTGAGGACCAAATGTCCACTGCCCTAGCTGTTGGAGGCTTACCCTAAGCTTACTTAAAGACTATTCACTGACAAACTTGAGGAGCTGGACAAATCCTCAGCCGACCCTCCTGACCTTTGCCCCCTGATCCCCAGGTGTCATTCTCATTGCACACCACTGTTTTAGGTGTACTTTTTCTATTATTTACTGTTAACATATGCTAAGCCTGTGTCTACTTGGTTATGCTGTTGACGTTTGTGTTCTGTGCTGTGTCACATTATGCCTTGCACATAATATTTATGTAAATGTGTATTATATTGACCCTATGAAGTCTATTTTACTTTGAAGGCACCCTCCAGCCATCATGGAAACAGCAAACGTTTGCTTTCATTTTCCTTTCCTGGAAATCCTTTAAACCTTTATTTAAAACTATTTCTTAATTTACTGGCAGTACTATTTTCACATATTCTGCACTACTGGCATTTGAGTGGCAATTATTAACCTGGTAGCAGAATTTCCTTGTTCTAGTAATCACTGTAATCTCTGTGAATGTGTGCAAAATCGGTAAGAAACAGAATATTACATGCAAAACTTTTGCGAAACCTAAATAATCAAAGTTCAAGAATGATTTGCTCTGTAAACATGTTTTCTTCTTTTGTAACCGGGTAATTTATATAAAAAAAAATGGTTGGTATAATTGTTACTCTGTTAAGATTGTTTCAGACAATATATTTGTAGTTAAGTTTGTATACAACATGTTTTTTCTTAAAGTGCTGTTCAAAACTTTTATATCTACTGATAAGTTTCAGTTCTAGTGAATAGAAGACTGTTTCCCATTCTCGTGATCTGTCCATTTCCCCTCTGTGGCTTCCAAGCTCTTTTTATGATTTTTTACCTGGAGCTTTGGTTTCTTAGAGATGTCAATGACAATTTTGTTGTCATTTAAATTAACGCAAAAGCCAGTCTGCTGCCCAAAAGGACCAGATTTAGAAATTCTCCAAACTTTAGTAATAGATCGCTCCTTAACAGAGCACATCATAATAACCGAGCACGTTATTATCCATGTTACATTAACAGGTTCTTACTAATTTATTCTGCCCAATTGTCACAAATACAGTGGGTTTGTTGCATTTACACATTCTGCAATTAATTTGCCTCATATCCAGCATTCTACGAAGTGATAATGAGAAATCAAAGAGGAACCTTCCTGACTTCCAAGAATCA
>VKOC01000002.1:43108261-43126172 GCA_009364415.1 Spea multiplicata | reverse complement strand
CATATGAGAGCCAGATGATTCCTGTGTGATAATATTTATAGACCAAATAACCAGTATATAAGTTTTTCAAATTATCGTAGAGTGTGTGAAGAGCAGTCATACGTGTTGCAGTATTATTCCCCACAAATAAGATCATTTTCACCTCTCTACTGTGTTAACAAAGCCTCCGTCGCTCACCAAAGCCACTCATACCTCTGTCTCTGTGTTCTTCGTGTAATCTGGTGATATTGTTCATCAGTTGAAACTTGCAGTAGCTCAGATCCCAAAGTTTCTGAACTGAGTTTCTGTGTCTGTTGATAGGAGCTCAGATCAGCTCGCATGCTCGTAAAATACTAAATCCACCAAGTGTTCCAATTTTTGCAAATTGCTCCAAGGCAATCCTGTGTTTTACCTTTCCCAAGCCCAGGCCTTAGTAGAATGGACTGTCGAGTTCATTCCCCTTTGTTGGCTGTTGTGGGCACAGCAACCTTCCAGGAAAGTGACGTGAGGTCAGAAAATTCAATTAGGTTCTTTTTGCCATGCATGTCAGTTAAATTCATGTCGTTTTTTGCATGAATTTGATATGAACATTTTGTTTGTGTTTTGTATCATTTTAGATTTCTGGCTTTTGTGGACATTGGGTGGAAATGGTACAAACCCCGGCCAGTTCTACATCCCACACAGTGTAGCAGTGGATAATGTTGGCCGAGTAAGTCATTTATACCGTATATTCCGGCGTATAAGACGACTGGGCGTATAAGATGACCCCCAACTTTTACAGTCCAAATATAGAGTTTGGACTATACTCGCCGTATAAGACTACCCCTCTACCCAGCGTACAACAACCAGCCAATCACGGCAAGCAATGTACCTTACCGGTGATTTGCTGGTTGATTTGCTGACATATACATACATGCACTGCCCTTACACACAAACATATATAATATATATATGTGTATATACATATATATGTGTAGATATATATCTATATATATCTACACATATGCCTGTCCATACATACACATTTATACACTGCCCTCACCACACACCCCTGCCTTTACACACACATGTATATGCATACATGTGTGTGTGTATATATATATATATATATACACACACCAGTGTGTGTGTGTGTGTATATATATGTGTATATATACACACACCAGTGTGCACTCTCACCCCTTTCTCCCCATCTCTTACCTTACCTTCTGTCTTCTTTCTTCCATCCAGCTGTGGGAGCCCGAGGTCTGGCACTTCAGACCTCGGCTTCCCTGCTCTCTAATCACTATGACGTCATCCCTGCGCTCGGCATCAATAGCCGGCGCGTAGTGATTAGAGAGCAGGGAAGCCGAGGTTGAAAGTGCCAGACCTCGGGCTTCCCTGCTCCCCTCATCACTACGCGCCGGCAATTGATGCCGGGCGCCGGGACATGACGGCATCCCTGCGCTCGGCATCAATAGCCGGCGCGTAGTGATTAGAGAGATTGGTGGCTTCGTGGGAACCTCCGGCTTGGTAAGTACCCGGCGTATAAGACGACCCCCCACTTTTAAGAAGATTTTTTGGGGTTAAAAAGTAGTCTTATACGCCGGAATATACGGGTACTTTTTTTCCCCACTGTGCCATAGAAGTGGAATATACTTCATAACTAAGACTGTACTAAAAAAGTAAGACTTAAGCACACTATTTACACCACACAATAGAATCCTTAAATCCCCTCATAGTGTCCCAATTCAGATACAAAAGATAAGTCTCCTCTCTCGTGTGGCCAGCATTCTGGTCCACCAAGTAAAGCTATCACCGTAAGGTGAGACAAAATCTCTTTCCCTAAATATAAGACATAAACGTGGCACGTGTTTTGCTGATCCAGTATCAGCTTTTTAAATAAATATTACAATTTCTATTTTTACTCTAAGTATACCTCTTGCTATGTGTTTTGATGTTAAAAGTTATTTCTACGATGTTTTGTACAGAACTGGGAAATATCTTGTCTGATATATACATTATAAATAACACTACAGCTTGCATTTCATTCTGAAAATGAATGTAAATGGTAAAGTGGATCATGACTAGTCTAGTCACCATGACAATCCAATTTTCAGGCCAGCTTAAGAGGAATCAAGCTTTTTATCATTTCTGATGTGAAATAATATTGTGCTTAATCCTTTTAGTGTAAGAGAACAATCATCCACTAGAACAGAGCTCATAGGATGTCCTTGTGACTCTTGAGGGCATTAATTCTATCATTGTTTAACACTGTATGATAATAATCTGTGGTCGGATGTCTCCATTGAAATAGTTAAGAATTTTTTTTAAAAAAAACTCCTTTCCATTGTTATTATAGGAGAAATTAGAATATAGTCAGGTCATTCGTTGCTGAAACACCAACAGTTGGTGTTTCAACCCAGTATCTGAGACTGTATTAGTCAATTTGGTGATATAAAGAAAAGTTTTGTTTAGCACCTGGAGTTTCATAACTTATCATACTTATATGCAAAGTGGTAAGATTATCAGGAAATATTTTAGGCTTGGCAGTTGTAACAGTTGTATTGTCTGCACAAGGGCGGTGAAGTGAAAATAAAATCAACCAAGAAAGTTTGATATTTTTAGTTTGGTAGTGGTCAGAGGGACCGTCTTCTGCCATCAAAATAATGGAATACAATGTGCCTGCAGGGCCTTCTTTACCTAATGTATCAGACTCAATTCATGTTTTATCATACCCTTTCAATATACAGTATGTACTGTAAGAAGTGTTGTGTTGGGGCTGTATAAAAAAGATAATAAAACATTAATTCCTTAGCATTCCTGAATGATCTAACCTATTGTTTTGTGGGCCTCACATAAGGAAAGGAGTATGGTCTAGCCTTCGATTATTTGTTCTTTAATGCGTGTAAAATAATTATTTATGTTACCTGTGTTAGAGATGGGACCTTCTACATCTTTTTCTTAGGGCCCCTAAAATCATAAAATTGCCCATACAGCCAAATTACTATCCATGGTGTAGAGTCAATTCATTGTGTACAGTTGAGAGACCTGAACTGGAAAATCCAAGAAAAAGCCTATAATTTAGGAAAGAGTGAGGATGGTCAGGAATGACCCAGTAGCCAAACCCAGCCCAAGACTAACAGGAATAAACATCTTTGTCACCAAACATCTTGTCAGTGCCACCAAGCAATATTTACCACCAAGCAGCCTTCCAGTTCCATAAAGACAAAGATGGCACTGACAAGATGTTTGGCAAAGATGGCGCAGACAGGCTGTTTGGGGACAAACAGCTTATCAGGGCCATCTTTACCCCACAACAGCTTGCCAGTGCTCCCAAACAGCTTGCCTGTTCTGCGCATTTGAACCACGCCCGACTATGACTCTTGATTACATGATATTTGCAAATGAAAAATAGGTCATATTCCTGATAATAATGTCTACTCTACAGCTGGCAACTAGGACACTTGGCATCTTACCTGATGATTCTGTTTCATAGAAACAGAATTTGAAGGCATATTAAAACCATTTGGCCCACTTAATCTGCCCATTTTTCCTACTCTGAAAAGCAAATGATTCTGTCACAGCCCACCTTTTAGTGTGAATTGATTGTGCTATATGTAACCAATAATAAATATTTTAAAAATCTATAATATTCCCATAACTTGATTAATTACCCACTGAAGAATGACATACGTAAATTCTTAAGTATCTTCTTTACAGACTAATTCATCTTTTCCTACATTTGAAAATGATGCCAGCAAATAGCAAGTGCAAAATAAAATAGTTAAGAAGAATGTTTTTGTTAAGATTCTTACTTTCATTTGAAATTCCAACATATTTTTGATTGCTTGTTAAGTGACACATAGATAGCAAGCAAAATAAAATACTAAATATTTTGACACGGGATATGTATTTGCATTTTATTTTACATAACCCTAATATTTCAAAGGTGTTAGACTGGTATTTTGAGAGATGCTTAAGGAGTACTTCAGTTGTTACTGAGCTTTCCTTCCAAGACTGAATAAATAAGCATGTGCTTCCCTTTCCTTCAATGTCACATATTGCTGTCACGTTTTACTGCACACATCTTGAGCGTTTGATTCAGTCTTTCCTGTTCTAACGGACAACAAAAGTACCAGACTTCAAGAAACTGCCCGATTTAGAAAGAACTTGCAAAATATTTGCTTTTTAAGTGTTGACCTCAGAAATAAAAATAGCTAATAGCATCCTGATATGACTAATCGTACTGAAGTCGCTATTGGTGTCTGTTCAATAAACTGGAAACATCATTTTTTATAGTTAGGGTTGGAAACTACTTCACATTGCTGAAAAGTTTACCCAGTTGACAGACAGAAATACCATTTTTATGTGTTTAGAATTTCCAACAATCCAAGTTTTATATGTAAACAAGTAAAACATAAAAATGCTAAAATATTTCTGTTGCCAATGTTCACATAGTGGATTTGAATGTATTACGTTGGTAAAAATACTTTTTGGGTAACCAGATGTCCCTATTTTCAGGGGATAGCATCCTTGTAACAATTTGTGCTTGAACCTAAAGGTAAGTTTTTCTCTTTGAGCGTTAAAAATCCCAACAATGCATATTTAAATGTGTTTTCAATTTACGAAACTGATCAGTTACGGTAAAATTACAGTTTTATTTTTTATTTATAAAAAAAAGCAAATGCAAATGTTTCTTCACAAGGAGGATAACCATTTCCGTAAATACCTTTCTGCTACATAAAATTATGGAAAATTCAAATTTAAAAGCAGCAAGTTTTTAAGGATGTTGACTCTAGATTACTATATTAAATCATATTACATCACTCATGATGTCTACGCTATTTTGACATTTTTATAATTAACTTAGAGCTCTGATTTGATCTCTCTTGATAAATTTTACAACCTCAACTAGGAGTACTTGGTCCCCGAAGGAATGGAGTCTCTAATGAGGAGTGCTCACTACTTCCCATAGCACACCAGATAGCCGCAGAAGCAGTGACACTGGACGTGGTGGGCCGAAGCAGGGTGGAAACTAAGCTGATCCAAACCTAGCAGGCATGATGCCTGGCAGACATTGATGCCAGTTTGGAGGATAGTAGAACAGTAGCTGGAAAAGGCAGACAAGTACAGACTACAGTGGATGAAACCATCAGCACTCAACATGCTAGTCCCGATTAAACTCAAGATACTCACCAGGCACAGAAGAGAGTACTGGGACCAGTAGAACACAGGAGGTGGCTGCAGGACTGGAAGCAGGAGTCAGAAATCTCTAGCACTGGCAAACTAGGTAGTTAACGCTACAGAAAAAAAAACAGTATATAAGGGAAAGAATCACCAACCAATATTAATGCTTCCCAATAGTGGCACAACTGCAACCCACAAATGACCCTCTCCAATGTTCAATTCAAGATCCAATAGCAAACACAGTGGGGTGCTTATGCAAACAAATGATAAAAAATAAAGCCCAAAATAACACCTTAGTTCATTTAGACCCACTGGATATATATAATATTACATTGCACTCAAGAGAAATATTGATAGGATATCAATAAAAACAAGTTCTATACTTCCAAATTCTATAAAAATTAAAAAAAATGATTCCAATGGTACAGTATCACAGTGAAGAGCAGCAAAGAGGAATAAAGATCATACTTTATATGAGGTTCCAGTGAGGTGGATTCCAGATGGATACGAGATGCTTCCATTTGCAGGTTTAAAGTGGTCAGTTGATGATATAGAAGATAATGCACTAAATAATTCTTTACAAGTCTACTGGAAAAACATGCACTTTTGTACATATTAAAGTGCTTGGTTAATATAGAACCCCTTGTAAAGTGCTACAACGTGCCTCAGACTAAAGTGTTGGAGATATACGATGCTATAAAGTACAAAAACGCAAAAAACAATGCTGTACCCACTTGATGATACTATTTGTAGATAAATAAAATACAATATTTAAATAAATAGGTAAAAACACAGATAAAGTCCGCAAAACAAAAAAAAGGCCTCTTATCATCAACGCGTTTCGCCAATATCTCGGCTTCCCCAGGTGGTAAAAATGCAGCAAGTAGGAAACCCAGCGGGAACAGTGAGAATAGCCAAAGTAGCAGATGAACAGTAGCAACACACAGATTTGTGGTCAGAGCTATCCAGAGGGTAGCAGGGTTCAATCAAAGCCGCGGACAAAGAAGCCAATAATCAAGACAAGAATATAATCTACAGTGTAGCAATCCAACAGAGGTGTATCAGTGTGGCACAAGTAAGGTCACTATGGAGGCTGCGCTACTTAGGCACAGTGCTCCATACTGGCTACAAGTGATATATCCCCAAACAACGCAAGGAGAAATGGTGGCTCAGCGAGCATGATTGCTCAATAGGCTGACCCACACTGGGTTATGGGGGAACATTTTAAATTTCTGCCTATTTCTTACTATGGACAAACTATGGTGATTTTAGGAATGTAGAGTTTGTTAATGTCCCCACAGCCACAGATGTCCGGCTTCAAAATGTTATTATTGCCAGACTAAGACTTTATTCTGCTTTGATATGAACGTCTTCTGTGTTCTGTGACAATATTTTCATGCTATACCTGGAAAGAAAAAACTAATGACTGAATGTTCCAACGTAAGCCATGGCCAAAGTAAATATTCATTATTATAAAATTACTATACAATCCTTGGCAATCCATGTAGTAAGCATAATGTAAATGATATATATTAGTCCTTTGTAAAATTTCTTCCCACTAATAATTATGATTCAATTACCATAATCCAAATAATATAGTTTGTTGTAAAATTTGGAGTAAAAATAGGATTTTTAGTGTCTTTGGTAAAGCTTCAATTATAGGTCAAACGATGGTATTGATCCATAAATTTGTAGAAAATGTGAGGCTTATATTCAGGGCAAAAATTATATAGGTTCTTGAATGTATACTTGGGTGTATTAGGAAATGAGAACATTTATGCATAATACATTTATATTTAAATAATAAATAATATATATATACACACAATTGTGTCTGTGTAAGCATAGGTGCGTACTTGCGTGTGTGTGTGTATTTTGTGTTTGTGTGTGTATTGTGTGTGTGTAAGCATACATATGCACTTGTGTGTGTATATGTATGAGAATGCATGTGTGTATTGTGTGTGCATACATATGTACTTGTGTGTGTGAGCATTGATATGTAATTGTGTGTGTGAGCATGAATGTGTATTTGTGTGTGTGAGCATGAATGTGTAATTGTGTGTGTATAAGCATGGATGCGTAAGTGGGGTGAGGTGTAGTGTGTTTTAGTGAGTATGAGTGTGTGTAATTTGTGTTAGTTGAGTAAGTGTGTTTACATATGTTGTATGTTGGAAGGGGGAGCAAAGGTCAAAGAAGGCACCGACAAGTTGTTTGGGGCAATGATGGCACAGTCTAACTGTTGAAGTTGGGGGTCCCAGGGGCAATTTTTGCACTAGGGTCCAGTGGTTTCTAGTTACGCCCCTGTCCACGTTTTTAATCACTGTATTAGTATGTGATAATTACTTAGTGGAATGTCTTTGTGGATCAAAAACAATGAATTTGTTTCCTAGACACAAACATTTCTACGTGCATGTGTCACTCCATTTGGAGTATAGTGGAAAATTGGTATTTTTTTCAGACAGGAAACCAGTTTCTGAGTCAGAATAAAAGTTGGCTCGATCTGTTGCTCTTTTTATGGTTTATTGCTAATTAGCTGATAATGATCTGACTAATCTCACAAAGGATTCAAGCTGTGGAGACCATTCACTAAAATCTCTGTATCAAAACAACTGGAACAATTCATGGAAAAGATAAGTAGCTCTCCAGCTGCTATCTAAAATGAATTTATTTTATTTAAACATGATATTTATAGTATATGTTTGTTATTTAAAGGGTAGGTGTCACTTTGATTTTCGAAAGTTTACTACCTTTTTAAAGCTTAGTTTTTAATTTTTGCCATTTCTCATCCAATTGAGGCCAGTGCTATGAAAATAACATAAGGAACGTGACTTTTTTGGGGGAAGGGAAGACATAAAATGAAGCAAGTGGCTAAGGAGACTTGGAATGCAATAATCCTTGGCTGCGAAGCAGTTAAAGAGCAGCAACATGGCTCTTTTCTTAATTTTTGGTGTATAATTATAATTGAGAATGTATGAACTATTACTTTCTTGTATTGTACCTTTTTTGTTGTAAGTTTTTCATCATAGTCGATCAAAGTAGTACACAGATTAGAACATGTATCAATATAATTGGCAACATTCCTTAATTTAGGATGATTTCCATTGATGATTATAGTTAAAGGTCATAACGAATTTAGAATTTTATTGTAGTTGGGATGTAAGTGACACATAGATTGAAAAAGTTTCTCAAATGTTATGGATCAATATGTATAGATTAGTTCTTGTATGATGTATGACATTGTTAACAGGGGAAGGTTGGCATCTTCTAGCCAAAGGGGCTAGCTAAAACCAAGTTTCCCTCCAGTAACTAGCATTTACACTCGCTTACACACATGTAATCACTCTCACACAGTGCACCACTATTTGTTTATACACTAAACCTTATTAACTGACTTTTGGCCAGGTGGAGCTTGACAAAAGTACATTGTTCTTCCTGTGGTAGTTACTATGAATAATGAACAATTACTTTTTAACCTTGGCTAAAGGTTGATACAGAAACTCCATTTTGGAACACTTTGCCGAATTAGGCATCTGAGCATACAGACATTCTACACAAATGGAGAGTCATTATTGGCTAGTTGGCCACAATATAATCATTAGCCTGTGATCACAGAGATTTTACCAGCAAATGCCAGTGTTTACACCCAAGGGCACTTCTATTTTAAACATAAAATATGTGATTTGAAGACTTCTATAGTAAGCCATACTTTACGTAGGAACTACATAGGTATTTTGATGTAAAGTATGTGGAAGAGTATTCATATGTTGTAACCTAACTACCAGGAGTTCTAGTGGCGGAGTAAGTTGTTCCGCCAATCATACTCTGCTGCTGGGACATGTGAGCTGCTGTACCAATAAAGAGGCTGCAAGAATATGTTGAGGAGTGAATCCTGTGTCCAGTGCCAGTTGACCACTACTAAAGAAAGAGGGAAGCTGTTGGCATACTGCTGATAAAGCCCCCCCCATGACAAAGTGGAAGATACTGGTAGGCCACACATTTCCCCTGTCCTGCAGGCAGGGACACCACACCTGAGCACCTATAGATACTTGTACTGTGTATCATGTAGTGCTATCATACCCAACCTAAAGACCCCCAACTAGGATTCCCACCCATCCCGGTTTCACAGGGAAAGTCCTGAAATGAAGAGGTGAGCCCCTGACTTACCCTTTTTATGCCCTGGAAACCAGTGGGTTGGTGATGGTGGCAAGGTTCAGCAGGGTCACGTAATGTCAGCTTTTAAGTGGCTGCTGTGGTTTTAGCAGATGAAAAATGTGTTTATAATGTGTCTTAGAATTGCAACCATTGACATTTTCAGACTTTGTCTTTTTGTGTTTTTTGGGATTATTTAGAAATTACTAAATGGACATTCTCACACTAGGTGGGCTACAGGCTAAATAATGAAGCAGTGCTATGTACCAACCCATTAATATTTTGAAGTGTTTATTTCATTATTACAATGTTAATATTCTAATATTGTAATGAAAATATGAATTTGTTTAAACGCCACAAACATGCTTTTGTTGCATGTGTTTAAGTTCCTTTATAGGTGCAAATTATTGTTATATGTTAATTTAAGCTTATTGTATCGTACCACAAGAACAAAACTGCCAAAAAGCCATCTAATTTGGTATGATAGAAATGAAAGTAATTATCTTGTGTATTAATTTCTGTCAACGTGTCACATAAGCTTGCAGTATTTAGCATGAATTATGAGCATTTGCTTCACTTATCTCTGATATGTGAGATTTTGTTGAAATGAAGAGCTGTTATGCGCTTTCCAGGGCTGATAGAATGAGTGATTATATATTGTGAACTGTTTAATTTCGCATTGAGGGAAGTGGTAATATGGCCTGTTTAACTGATAGACAACTTTTTAAAAGCGGTGTATTAAATCTAGAAAATAAAAGATGTTACAAAAGTTACATGAATTTGTTTGTTGTTTTGAAAGCAGAAGGCAGAACAAGAAGAGGTGGAGAGCAGGAGGGGGAGAAGAAGAGGAGCTGCAGGAAATAGTTAACAGTCACATAGTTAATGTAGGAAGACATTGATGTGAAGCAAGTTATACTGTATCACTGTCAATGCTCAGTAAGTTATGCTGTACCATAATCAGGGTCTGTCTCAGCATATAATGATGGGAGTTATAGTGCATAACCATCATATACATATGCTCTGTATAAAGTGATGGGAGTTATGGTGTCACTGCCTGCCTCAATATATAGCTATGGGCATTATGTTGTAATAGTTGGTGAGTTTATGACCTTTTGTTGCTTGGGGTCCTGGATCTCAGTCCACCCCCGAATGCTGCTCTCTAAAGTAGTGGCCCTCAAACATGTCACAATTGTGAACCTCTATAAAAATACATTGTACCCCAAAAACTGCTGGCATATGCTATGATGTATACTGTGTAATTTGCAGTAATCAAAAACGTAAAAAAACGTGAAATGAAGATTAAATAGAATCCGAAACTTATAATTATAGTTAACGACTGGTTAGTCCTGCTCCTATTTTCTGTCTGCGCACACCCACTTGCACTTAGTTTCTCTAAGAACACATAGTGTTTATCACAAACTTTGGCACATTCCCAAAATAATTTTTAGGATCTGGAAAAATTTCCTGAACCTTTCATTGACTAAGTATAACTCCCTTCAACCATGTGTCTTCAAATATTAACCCTTCAATCACAACAAAATATATAGTATGGGTTTATAATGACAACAATATTAATAATGGTCCATATATAAACCATGTCTGTGATTAAATAAACACATACTGAATTTACTCACTGATATTTCAGTAGGGATTTTAGATGTGATACATGCACCCACTGGCATACTTAGAATGAGAGCATTGTCACATTTACCCTTAGACCCTAAAATTCAAATAGAAACACAGAATTTGACAAAAGATAAGAAATATTCGGCCCATCTAGTCACTCCATTTTTTGTGGCTCAAATCTTAATCAGTTCTTGGTCTTCTCTTAGACTCAGGATAGCTTTATGCCTATCCCATGCGCATTTAAATTTCATCACGTTTATTACCTAATCGGAGTTTGATCCATTTATCTATCGCTCAGTAAAGTAAAACCTCCTTACATTACATCTAAAAATAAATAAATCCTGAATTATTTTAAAAATATATCTAAAAACCTGGTCTTGTCTAGTAGAGCTTCCTCACTGAAACTAATGTGTTGCCCGAATCGCCCCCACAAATATTTTAGAAAACAAATATTTTAGAAAACTCTTGACGTATTTACCCTTAATTTAGTTTAAAGTGTTAAAGTGAGTAAGGGTAGCAATATTCGGCAATTAAATTATTACATATTAATCGTGTTATATAATATATAATACAAAGGCGGTTTCATTATTATTACTATTATTATTATTATTTCTATAGCTGTAGAAAACAGCATCCGAATAGCTCAACGATGTTTATCAACAGAACAGTGACAAGCTAATTATGGATCCTTCTTGCCAAGAGTTTGACACGTTTAGAAATCTAGGTCAAAGGTCCGAAAACTGACATTTTATTACAGAAAAAAATCATTAATTAAAATAGTAACTGTCAAACAAGTGACAGGTTAAAAATGGAGAATGTAAAAACTATATAAATATATATTTTTCTTTGCTTCATAATAGGTCATCTACGTATGCTTAGAAAAAGTCTCATACCATTAACATCTCAATAAGTATCACACTGTCCTTTGGGAGACTAATGAGGCTGACTTGTGTCACCTCACAATCTTTGTGCCATCTTTAAAACCGAAGGAAACCTTTCTCCTCCAGGCATTCCTTTGCTATAGATGTCAAGACCATTCAAAACAATTTCTCTCATAATTAGCGCTTAAAATCATCTATTTATGTTTGTGTTATCAGATAAGGTATGGAAATAAACATTAAAATGAATAAGAGTTACAAAAAAATAAGAAAATTTTAGCATACAGATCCTTAAACCGGTAGTTTTTATTTTGGTAATCAAATTTTATCAGTTGTAGTGTTTTTTTTTTAATTTATGATCATTGTTTTCTTTTCAATATGCATCTTTAGTCCCGTTATCATTAATTCCATTTTTAATTAACTAGCTTTGTGTTTCAACATTCAAAATATTGTCCTAACATCTTGTTTCTCTTTGGCACTGGACCACCAGATTTTTGTATACCTGCCTTTTTGAGGTTGATTAGATATTTCAAGGATAACAAATTGGATTTCCAAATACAAAAACACAACGTAAATATTACTGAATCTAAATAGTGATAGATAGGATAAACATTTCATTTTGAATTAAAAAGAATGACCAATTATTTCCCAAAATTATACAATTATGCTAATAAAAATTTAAAGAAATACACATATTTACTAATTGTATGTATAAATCATGTGTCATTTCATGGCTAGGTTATGGTAAAATATTTGCTTACAGAGATCTTTGGGAAGAAACTAGAGCTGAATGACCTCATAACTAAAAATAGTTAATGCTTGATAAATGCCTCTTTTAGTCCACTTAATATATCTACACACAGGTGACAAAATACAAAAAGATAATAATGCGATTCACAAAGGGATTACACATGTGGAACCTGAATCCTGTGGGAGACACCCTAATTAATGATACATAAACAAAAGGCAAACATATGTATTTGAAATAATTTAATAACTAAGTTGTTTATAAATGTTTTAAATGTTTTTTTTTTTAGATTCCAATGAATATAGAAGAGATTAAATAACAGATGAAATAAAAATATGTGGTTTTGTGCAAATACAGGTGAAGAGGCTTTTGTTGGAGTAGAAATCACATAATTACATCAGGTAGGGGACTGTCTGGCACTGAAAAAACCTGCTCTCTGGGAAATTGAGCCAGATTTGAAGTGATTAATTATGCTTCCATGGTGTCACTAATTTATATCTATTTAAAGCACAATTTGCAGGACCATGCTGCCTCAAAGCCTTTTATACCGTGTGACCCTGGGCACATTAGTCTGCGCAGAACTAATGCACTGGCAAGATAAATCTCAGTATATAGCACAAAACAGGGATATTGGATTTATAAAATGGGTGTTTGTGGACTGTTTTATGAACATCACTCTCTCTCGCGTTTAAATTTTACTTCTTGTTCTTTGTATTTGTGGCGAACAACTTGTAGTTGGCCTTCAGAATCTATGACTTAATCCACGATTTGGAGTAGTGAAGTAGTTTCAGGCCCTTTGGAGTCTTGAGGTCTATCAGTGGTGACTCTGTGTTCCTATTAGGAACATTATATCCGGATTGTAGGTATCATAGTTAATAGGTCGTGGTTTGCAGTTGCTTCTGGCAGTCTATGAAATCTGAGCTTTTGCAAATAAATAAATAAAAGCCTAAACTTTCCAGGTTTATCTGAAAATAGACCTTTAGGGTCCTGAATGTGACTCTATGTAATTTTTGGTCCAATAAGTGGTATCAGCTTGAACTAAAGACTCTGTATTCTCTTGGACCAAATATGGCTATATCAATGTTTCTAGCTACGTTAATAGTTGTTTCTTGGAAACTAAGATGGGAGTGTTAATAAATACTGATGTTCTGCAATTACAATCCATACAATCATGCTGGATCTATGGGAAATATAGTTAGATGGCAGGTAAGAACAGATACTTGAAGCCCCTTGATTAGCATAGGATTATGTATCAGAAGGTACGCTGTACAAAAAGCTGAAATAAACATTAATAAAATGATAATAGGTAAACTGGAAAATAACTTTAATTTGCTGGCATGTTCTGTGTTTATAAATGTAATAATCATATTTGGGAAGTTCCAATGTCAGCTGCAATATCATCTCAAAGATTTACAAAAGAACTTTTGAATGCCACTGTCTTTTGGTGACAGTAACATAGTTATTCTTAAAATTTACTTATAGTGCAGCATATGCTTAATGAAAAAATATTGGGTTATATGATGAATAAACCAAAAATAATACAGGTAATTACAAGCCAGGCTGAAAGAAGTGCAAGTACTGTAACCAGAATCCTGCGCATTATCCATCCAACATGAATGATTGAAACCAAACAAATGGGTCTGGGGTTTCAAACATTAACAAGAGCAGCTGAAGAGTTCTCAGCCACAACAATCTGTTTTGTCGTTGCATATGCACCATTCTATGGTTGCCTGGTACTCCTGTTTTTATATCTTTCGTCCTGGTGATGGATTCATTTAGAATCGGTGCCAGCAAAGCAGGAGCTCAGGTGTTGAAAAATATGGCAGCTGGCTAAAGCTGACTTAACAGCAATCAAATGTACAAATCTTTGATTAGACTCCTGAGAATGGAATCATTAGCAGCACTGAATGGACCAGCTTGCTTTCCCCCGCCTCATTAGCCTCAGTGCTCAAGTTACATTAAAGAGCCAGAGCACAAAAGTAATACAAATAGAGAAAAGCTTCCACTTTCAGTAAGTAGCCTGCAATGACTCAAAACAGCTGCTCTAAGCATTTTTGTTTTTTTGTTAACAGGCAGGTCATAAATTAACAGGTGAGTTGAAAAGGTTACTGTTACATTTCCAAATCCTACATTATATAGTTCATTAAACCTAATAATCCTACATAATATACAAAGTTTACAGACCCAAACAATATGAGGTCTGATAGAAAAACAAATTCTAACAAAATGTCTATTACCGGTGGTGGGGTCGAAGAAAAGAGCTGTGCTGTGGTATGTACAAAAGCTATATTATCCCAACCGTAAGCCATTTCCCCATACCTTATATCAGTTTGGAAAGTGTTAAAAATACAGACAGAGATCATAAATGGAAACCTGTGGCAGTATTTGTTAATCAAGTTTTGTGTGAAAAATAGTAAAATGTCTAGTCTATGGCTAAAGTGAATAGGGAAGTAACACGTTCTCAAATGCCGACTACACAGTGAAACATCAAAACACACAATAATAGAAACAAGGGGGTCAAAAAACTAAATTTTACAATTTAACTCCTGCAAGTCAATATAATCCCAATAATTTTACCTAAACAGGTGCCAGCATCTGTTCCATTGTTTTACATTAACAAGGCTATGGTACAAAATAACCAAACATGGCAATAACAGTCAGTAACGGGTCCTGTTACAGTGGTACATTTTTTGAAAATAAAGTCTTAGAACATATTGATCGTTCAATGCAAAGACATCTATTTACTTCCTTCAATCTGTTTGCAGTGCGGTGGGTGTAATAAATTAAACCTTTGGGTGCATAGCCTTCCATACCCCTGCTGCTATCCCCTTCTCATGTCCATTGGGTTTAATGTCTTATAAAATATTATATGGGAGGCATGCACCACACCCATACTTCATCTCCATCTCATGTCAAGTGGGATAGAGAGTTTAACAATTATTAATAAACCATTGAAATAGTTAATGCCACCCATTGCCCAATACTTAATCACTGTGGTGAATCAAAAATGGATGTTGCAATACCAGGATACATTTTATCCAGAAAGGATAGATGAAGTTGTAATTTTAGAACAAGAGGTCTTAAATTTGAGGGTGAGAGGCTTAGCGGTAATGTAAGGAAGATCTACTTTACTAAAAGGGTGGTAGATAAATGGAAAAGTATTCCAGTGGGAGTGGGATACATTGGGGGTAATTTAAACAGGCAGGAGATACACATAAAGCTTTCCTTACTATGGGACCCAAACAAGAACTAAAATGGGCAGATTATTGGCCAAATGATTCTTATCTGCTGTCAAATCATATGTTTCTATGCTGTATGTTGGTGTAAAAAACAGAACTGGAGATAATCAAGAATGTAATAGTTCTGCTTTAACTTTCTGTTCTCAGTTTGGAAACAGGTTCCTTAATGAGTTAAATAATGTTACTGTATAAACTGCCGTCTATTAGATTTGATCATTACATTTGACTGGACATTCATCACTGGTAATCAGATGCCCCCTTTAACTGGAGATTATAAAAAAATCACTTATGCCAGGTAGAACTTATTATTTACACAACCCTGTGGTATACAGGGGTTAACTTGGCGCAACTTGGCCAGCAGAGACCACTGGTATCCCTGCTCCAACAGTTACGAACCACCAATAAAGTCGCTTGTACGGACCTTTAACTGTTGGAGCAGTGGTCTCTGCCGGCCAAGTTGCGGCAAAAGAATCTTAAAAGTCTGTACGAGCGACTCTATTGGTCGCCAGAAGGGGGCTCGTCTGCCATCAACCAATGAAGTACAGGTGTACTTCATTGATTGATGGCAGAGGAGGCCCCTGCAGGTGACCAGTAGAGTTGCTCGTATGAGCATTTAAAATCCTGGCACCAAAGCTGCTGTGCAGTCCGTACTGCAGTAGCCCCGTATTAACCCCTTCTACAAAAAACGAAGAAGGAAATGAACACGAAAAATGCACACGAATATTCGCCTGAACTGAACACATGAACGGGCAAATATTCGCACAATAAGAAGATTTTTTCCGCCATGAAGACGGACATGAAGACGAACACAAACAGTTGGCCAGCGCTCAAGTCTAGTAAACACACACTATGGGCAAGATATTGTTTTAAACAAAGTATATATATTATGTTTAATATGTAAAAAGAAATGTTTGTTACTGAAAGATCTGTTATATGTTATAGAAAATATTATCTATGGTTGCAAAAGTATATCTGGTTAACGTAAATGGATTCCACATTTGGTGAAGATAATATGAAGTATTAATTATTGAAGAAGTAATACAGAATAGCGATATGTGATATGAGATGCCAGAGAAAGTAATTAGCTATTGCTATTAAAGCTATTATTTTAATTCATTTACTTTAGCAATTACTGGTAATCACTTCTATTTACAGTTACATTTTTTCTCTTAACATGCATTTAGAGTTCTTTGTTCACAAACTGCTGGCAATGTATTCCAGATTAACCAAACTATGGGTTGGAATCTAGCTCAGAATGAGTTTGCCTGACAAAATTAAACATTATATACTGGGCCCAGCATACACTGGAGTCAAGCTATCAGACACTTTCAAATCAGTGGTCATGCCATCAGACGCTTTTTCTTTAGATTAGTAAAAGGTGCATTAGACCTGCAAACGTGATAATAATCATATAATGTTACAATGTGGATTATGCAGAGTTCTCACACAAATATATCTCCCTGCAAAATTACATAGTTTATTAAACAAATTAAAGCTAAATATCCGCTCATATCCAGCAAATTACATTTTTTAGCATTTCTGCATATATTACAAAATTCCACCATTGGACCAATATATTTACACTGCACATATCTCACATACACACCCCTATATAATATCTTACAATATGGTGCATTTTTACTGTGGAAATTTAAAGATATAGCACCCCGAATATCAGCCCAGTAGACAGCAACCGGCATATTTCAACATACTACATGGGGTTAAAAAAAAATCCCCCATTGGACCAATACAGTTACACTGCAGATATCGCAAACACATGCCCCTCTATTGTTTCTGAGAATATAGTGCATTTTTAGTGTGGAATTTTAAAGATACAGTGCCCCAAATATCAGCCCAATACATAGCAAATGGGATTTTTCAACATTCTACATGGGGTTAAAAAAAATCCCCCCATTGGACCAATATGTTTACACTGCACATATCTCAAACACACACCCCACTATTCTTTCTGAGAATATTGTGCAATTTTTACTGTGGAAATTTAAAGCTATAGCCCCCCAAATATCAGCCCAGTAGACAGCAACCGACATTTTTCAACATTTTACATGGAGTTAAACAAAATTCCCCCATTGGACCAATGCAGTTACACTGCACATATCTCA
>VKOC01000002.1:43094339-43108161 GCA_009364415.1 Spea multiplicata | reverse complement strand
CAATAATAAATATTTTAAAAATCTATAATATTCCCATAACTTGATTAATTACCCACTGAAGAATGACATACGTAAATTCTTAAGTATCTTCTTTACAGACTAATTCATCTTTTCCTACATTTGAAAATGATGCCAGCAAATAGCAAGTGCAAAATAAAATAGTTAAGAAGAATGTTTTTGTTAAGATTCTTACTTTCATTTGAAATTCCAACATATTTTTGATTGCTTGTTAAGTGACACATAGATAGCAAGCAAAATAAAATACTAAATATTTTGACACGGGATATGTATTTGCATTTTATTTTACATAACCCTAATATTTCAAAGGTGTTAGAACTGTATTTTGAGAGATGCTTAAGGAGTGCTTCAGTTGTTACTGAGCTTTCCTTCCAAGACTGAATAAATAAGCATGTGCTTCCCTTTCCTTCAATGTCACATATTGCTGTCACGTTTTACTGCACACATCTTGAGCGTTTGATTCAGTCTTTCCTGTTCTAACGGACAACAAAAGTACCAGACTTCAAGAAACTGCCCGATTTAGAAAGAACTTGCAAAATATTTGCTTTTTAAGTGTTGACCTCAGAAATAAAAATAGCTAATAGCATCCTGATATGACTAATCGTACTGAAGTCGCTATTGGTGTCTGTTCAATAAACTGGAAACATCATTTTTTATAGTTAGGGTTGGAAACTACTTCACATTGCTGAAAAGTTTACCCAGTTGACAGACAGAAATACCATTTTTATGTGTTTAGAATTTCCAACAATCCAAGTTTTATATGTAAACAAGTAAAACATAAAAATGCTAAAATATTTCTGTTGCCAATGTTCACATAGTGGATTTGAATGTATTACGTTGGTAAAAATACTTTTTGGGTAACCAGATGTCCCTATTTTCAGGGGATAGCATCCTTGTAACAATTTGTGCTTGAACCTAAAGGTAAGTTTTTCTCTTTGAGCGTTAAAAATCCCAACAATGCATATTTAAATGTGTTTTCAATTTACAAAACTGATAGTTACGGTAAATTACAGTTTTTTATTGTTTTATTTATAAAAAAAAAGCAAATGCACAATGTTTCTTCACAAGGAGGATACCATTTCCATAAATACCTTTCTGCTACATAAAATTATGGAAAATATGTAATAATTACAAAAGCAGCAAGTTTTTAAGGATGTTGACTCTGCAGTTGTTCCTTTGTACACGTGGGTTTTTGTGGAAAACAATATTTGCACCAGAAGCAGATTACTATATTAAATCATATTACATCACTCATGATGTCTACGCTATTTTGACATTTTTATAACTAACTTAGAGCTCTGATTTGATCTCTCTTGATAAATTTTACAACCACAACTAGGAGTACTTGGTCCCCGAAGGAATGGAGTATCTAATGAGGAGTGCTCACTACTTCCCATAGCACACCAGATAGCCGCAGAAGCAGTGACACTGGACGTGGTGGGCCGAAGCAGGGTGGAAACTAAGCTGATCCAAACCTAGTAGGCATGATGCCTGGCAGACATTGATGCCAGTTTGGAGGATAGTAGAACAGTAGCTGGAAAAGGCAGACAAGTACAGACTACAGTGGATGAAACCATCAGCACTCAACATGCTAGTCCCGATTAAACTCAAGCTACTCAACAGGCACAGAAGAGATCAGTAGAACACAGGAGGTGGCTGCAGGACTGGAAGCATGGAAGTCAGAGTCAGAAACCTCTGGCACTGGCAAACTAGGTAGTTAATTCCACAGAAAAAAACAGTATGTAAGTGAAAGAATCACCAACCAATATTGATGCTTCCCAATAGTGGCACAACTGCAACCCACAAATGACCCTCTCCAATGTTCAATTCAAGATCCAATAGTAAACACAGTGGGGTGCTTATGCAAACAAATGATAAAAAATAAGGCCCAAAATAACACCTTAGTTAATTTAGACCCACTGGATATATATAATATTACATTGCACTCACGAGAAATATTGATAGGATATCAGTAAAAACAAGTTCTATACTTCCAAATTCTATAAAAATTAAAAAAAATGATTCCAATGGTACAGTATCACAGTGAAAAGCAGCAAAGAGGAATAAAGATCATACTTTATATGAGGTTCCAGTGAGGTGGATTCCAGATGGATATGAGATGCTTCCATTTGCAGGTTTAAAGTGGTCTGTTGATGATATAGAAGATAATGCACTAAATAATGCTTTACAAGTCTACCGGAAAAAAAATGCACTTTTGTACATATTAAAGTGCTTGGTTGATATAAAACCCCTTGTAAAGTGCTACAACGCGCCTCAGACTAAAGTGCTGGAGATATACGATGCTATGAAGTACAAAAACACAAAAAACTATGCTGTACCCACTTGATGATACTATTTGTAGATAAATAAAATACAATATTTAAATAAGTAGGTAAAAACACAGCTAAAGTCCGCAAAACAAAAAAGGCCTCTTATAATCAACGCGTTTCGCCAATATCTCGGCTTCCCCAGGTGGTAAAAATGCAGCGGGAACAGTCAGAATAGCAGATGAGCAGTAGCAACACACAGATTTGTAGTCCGAGCTATCCAGAGGGTAGCAGGGTTCAATCAAAGCCGCGGACAAAGAAGCCAATAATCAAGACAAGAGTATAATCTACAGTGTAGCAATCCAACAGAGGTGTATCAGAGGTGGAACAAGTAAGGTCACTATGGAGGCTGCGCTACTTAGGCACAGTGCTCCATACTGGCTACAAGTGATATATCCCCAAACAACGCAAGGAGAAATGGTGGCTCAGCGAGCGTGATTGCTCAATAGGCCGACCCACACTGGGTTATGGGGGAAAATTTTAAATTTCTGCCTATTTCTTACTATGGACAAACTATTGTGATTTTAAGAATGTAGAGTTTGTTAATGTCCCCAAAGCCACAGATGTCAGGCTTCAAAATTTTATTATTGCCAGACTGACTTTATTCTGCTTTGATATGAACGTCTTCTGTGTTCTGTGACAATATTTTCATGCTATATCTGGAAAGAAAAAACACATGACTGAATGTTCCAAAGTAAGCCATGGTCAAAGTAAATATTCATTATTATAAAATTACTATACAATCCTTGGCAATCAGTAGTAAGCATAATGTAAATAATATAAATTAGTCCTTTGTAAAATTTCTTCCCACTAATAATTATGATTCAATTACCGTAATCCAAATAATATAGTTTGTTGTAAAATTTGGAGTAAAAATAGGATTTTTAGTGTGTTTGGTAAAGCTTCAATAGGTCAAACGATGATATTGATCCATAAATTTGGAGAAAATGCGAGGCTTATATTCAGGGCAAAAATTATATAGGTTCTTGAATGTATACTTGGGTGTTTAAAGAAATGAGGACATTTATGCATAATACATAAATACAATTGTGTCTGTGTGAGCATACGTGCATACTTGCGTGTGTGTGTGTGTATTTTGTGTGTGTATTTTGTGTGTGTAAGCATACATATGCACTTGTGTGTGTATTGTGTGTGCATACATATGTGTGTGTGTGAGCAAGGATATGTAATTGCGTGTGTGAGCATGAATGTGTAATTGTATGTGTGTGAGCATGAATGTGTAATTGTGTGTGTGTAAGCATGGATGCGTAAGTGGGGTGAGGTGTAGTGTGTTTTAGTGAGTATGAGTAAGTGTGTGTAATTTGTGTTAGTTGCGTAAGTGTGTTTACATATGTTGTATGTTGGAAGGGGGAGCAAAGGTCAAAGAAGGCACGACAAGTTGTTTGGGGCAATGATGGCACAGTCTAGCTGTTGAAGTTGGGGGTCCCAGGGGCAATTTTTGCACTAGGGTCCAGTGGTTTCTAGTTACGCCCTTTTCCACGTATTAGTATGTGATAATTACTTAGTGGAATGTCTTTGTGGATCAAAAACAATGAATTTGTTTCCTAGACACAAACATTTCTACGTGTATGTGTCACTCCATTTGGAGTATAGTGGAAAATTGGTATTTTTTTCAGACAGGAAACCAGTTTCTGAGTCAGAGTAAAAGTTGGCTCGATCTGTTGCTCTTTTTATGGTTTATTGCTAATTAGCTGATAATGATCTGACTAATCTCACAAAGGATTCAAGCTGTGGAGACCATTCACTAAAATCTCTGTATCAAAACAACTGGAACAATTCATGGAAAAGATAAGTAGCTCTCCAGCTGCTATCTAAAATGAATTTATTTTATTTAAACATGATATTTATAGTATATGTTTGTTATTTAAAGGGTAGGTGTCACTTTGATTTTCGAAAGTTTACTACCTTTTTAAAGCTTAGTTTTTTAATTTTTGCCATTTCTCATCCCATTGAGGCCAGTGCTATGAAAATAACATAGGGAACGTGACTTTTTTGGGGAAGGGAAGACAGAAAATGAAGCAAGTGGCTAAGGAGACTTGGAATATAGTAATCCTTGGCTGCGAAGCAGTTAAAGAGAAGCAACATGACTCTTTTCTTAATTTTTGGTGTATAATTATAGTTGAGCATGTATGAACTATTAATTTCTCGTATTGTATCTTTTTTGTTGTAAGTTTTTCATCATAGTCGATCAAAGTAGTACACAGATTAGAACATGTATCAATATAATTGGCAACATTCCTTAATTTAGGATGATTTCCATTGATGATTATAGTTAAAGGTTATAACGGATTTAGAATTTTATTGTAGTTGGGATGTAAGTGACACGTAGATTGAAAAAGTTTCTCAAATGTGTTTGACCTCAATATGAAATTATATTATAGATCAATATGTATAGATTAGTTCCTGTATGATGTATGGCATTTGTTAACAGGGGAAGGTTGGCATCTTCTAGCCAAAGGGGCTAGCAAAAACCAAGTTTCCCTCCAGTAACTAACATTTACACTCGCTTACACACATGTAATCACTCTCACACAGTGCACCACTATTTGCTTATACACTAAAACTTATTAACCAACTTTTGGTTTTTAGTTTTGGGGTTTCCCCTCCTATTGGCAAGGTGGAGCTTGACAAAAGTACATTGTTCTTCCCGTGGGAGTTACTATGAATAATGATTCATATTTACTTTTTAACCTTGACTAAAGGTTGATACAGAAACTCTATTTTGGAACACTTTGCCGAATTAGCCATCTGCGCATACAGACATTCTACACAAATGGAAAGTTATTATTGGCTAGTTGACCACAATATAATCATTAGCCTGTGATCACAGAGATTTTACCAGCAAATGCCAGTGTTTACACCCAAGGGCACTTCTATTTCAAACATAAAATATGTGATTTGAAGACTTCTATAGTAAGCCATACTTTACGTAGGAACTACATAGGTATTTTGATGTAAAGTATGTGGAAGAGTATTCATATGTTGTAGCCTAACTACCAGGAGTTCTAATGGCGTAGTAAGTTGTTCCGCCAATCACACTCTGCTGCTGGGACATGTGAGCTGCTGTACCAATAAAGAGGCTGCAGGAATATGTTGAGGAGTGACTCCCGTGTCCAGTGCCAGTTGACCACTACTAAAGAAAGAGGGAAGCTGTTGGCATACTGCTGATAAAGCCCCCCGTGACAAAGTGGAAGATATTGGTAGGCCACACATTTCCCCTGTCCAGGGACACCACACCTGAGCACCTATAGATACTTGTACTGTGTATCATGTAGTGCTATCATACCCAACCTAAAGACCCCCAACTAGGATTCCCACCCATCCCGGTTTCACAGGGAAAGTCCTGAAATGAAGAGGTGAGTCCCGGACTTACCCTTTTTATGCCCTGGAAACCAGTGGGTTGGTGATGGTGGCAAGGTTCAGCAGGGTCACGTAATGTCAGCTTTTAAGTGGCTGCTGTGGTTTTAGCAGATGAAAAATGTGTTTATATGTGTCTTAGAATTGCAACCATTGACATTTCAGACTTTGTCTTTTTGTGTTTTTTGGGATTATCTAGAAATTACTAAATGGACATTCTCACACTAGGTGGGCTACAGGCTAAATAATGAAGCAGTGCTATGTACCAACCCATTAATATTTTGAAGTGTTTATTTCATTATTACAATGTTAATATTCTAATATTGTAATGAAAATATGAATTTGTTTAAACGCCACAAACATGCTTTTGTTGCATGTGTTTAAGTTCCTTTATAGGTGCAAATTATTGTTATATGTTAATTTAAGCTTATTGTATCGTACCACAAGAACAAAACTGCCAAAAAGCCATCTAATTTGGTATGATAGAAATGAAAGTAATTATCTTGTGTATTAATTTCTGTCAACGTGTCACATAAGCTTGCAGTATTTAGCATGAATTATGAGCATTTGCTTCACTTATCTCTGATATGTGAGATTTTGTTGAAATGAAGAGCTGTTATGCGCTTTCCAGGGCTGATAGAATGAGTGATTATATATTGTGAACTGTTTAATTTCGCATTGAGGGAAGTGGTAATATGGCCTGTTTAACTGATAGACAACTTTTTAAAAGTGGTGTATTAAATCTAGAAAATAAAAGCTGTTACAAACGTTACATGAATTTGTCTGTTGTTTTGAAAGCGGAAGGCAGAACAAGAAGAGGTGGAGAGCAGGAGGGGGAGAAGAAGAGGAGCTGCAGGAAATAGTTAATGTAGGAAGACATTGATGTGAAGGAAGTTATACTGCACCACTGTCAATGCCTTACTCAGTAAATTATGCTGTACCATAATAAGTGTCTGTCTCAGCATATACTGATGGGTGTTATAGTGCATAACCATCATATACAAATGCTCTGTATAAAGTGATGGGAGTTATGGTGTATCACTGCCTGCCTCAATATATAGCCATGGACGTTATGTTGCAGTAATCAAAAACGTAAAAAAAACGTGAAATGGAGATTAAATAGAATCCAAAACTTATAATTATAGTTAACGACTGGTTAGTCCTGCTCCTATTTTCTGTCTGCGCACACCCACTTGCACTTAGTTTCTCTAAGAACACATAGTGTTTATCACAAACTTTGGCACATTCCCAAAATAATTTTTAGGATCTGGAAAAGTTTTCTGAACCTTTCACTGACTAAGTATAACTCCCTTCTACCATGTGTCTTCAAATATTAACCCTTCAATCACAACAAAATATATAGTATGGGTTCATAATGACAACAATATTAATAATGGTCCATATATAAACCATGTCTGTGATTAAATAAACACATACTGAATTTACTCACTGATATTTCAGTAGGGATTTTAGATGTGATACATGCACCCACTGGCATACTTAGAATGAGAGCATTGTCACATTTACCCTTAGACCCTAAAATTCAAATAGAAACACAGAATTTGACAAAAGATAAGAAATATTCGGCCCATCTAGTCACTCCATTTTTTGTGGCTCAGATCTTAATCAGTTCTTGGTCTTCTCTTAGACTCAGGATAGCTTTATGCCTATCCCATGCGCATTTAAATTTCATCACGTTTATTACCTAATCGGAGTTTGATCCATTTATCTATCGCTTAGTAAAGTAAAACCTCCTTACATTACATCTAAAAATAAATAAATCCTGAATTATTTTAAAAATATATCTAAAAACCTGGTCTTGTCTAGTAGAGCTTCCTCACTGAAACTAATGTGTTGCCCGAATCGCCCCCACAAATATTTTAGAAAACAAATATTTTAGAAAACTCTTGACGTATTTACCCTTAATTTAGTTTAAAGTGTTAAAGTGAGTAAGGGTAGCAATATTCGGCAATTAAATTATTACATATTAATCGTGTTATATAATACATAATACAAAGGCGGTTTCATTATTATTACTATTATTATTATTATTTCTATAGCTGTAGAAAACAGCATCCGAATAGCTCAACGATGTTTATCAACAGAACAGTGACAAGCTAATTATGGATCCTTCTTGCCAAGAGTTTGACACGTTTAGAAATCTAGGTCAAAGGTCCGAAAACTGACATTTTATTACAGAAAAAAATCATTAATTAAAATAGTAACTGTCAAACAAGTGACAGGTTAAAAATGGAGAATGTAAAAACTATATAAATATATATTTTTCTTTGCTTCATAATAGGTCATCTACGTATGCTTAGAAAAAGTCTCATACCATTAACATCTCAATAAGTATCACACTGTCCTTTGGGAGACTAATGAGGCTGACTTGTGTCACCTCACAATCTTTGTGCCATCTTTAAAACCGAAGGAAACCTCCAGGCATTCCTTTGCTATAGATGTCAAGACCATTCAAAACAATTTCTCTCATAATTAGCGCTTAAAATCATCTATTTATGTTTGTGTTATCAGATAAGGTATGGAAATAAACATTAAAATGAATAAGAGTTACAAAAAAATAAGAAAATTTTAGCATACAGATCCTTAAACCGGTAGTTTTTATTTTGGTAATCAAATTTTATCAGTTGTAGTGTTTTTTTTTTAATTTATGATCATTGTTTTCTTTTCAATATGCATCTTTAGTCCCGTTATCATTAATTCCATTTTTAATTAACTAGCTTTGTGTTTCAACATTCAAAATATTGTCCTAACATCTTGTTTCTCTTTGGCACTGGACCACCAGATTTTTGTATACCTGCCTTTTTGAGGTTGATTAGATATTTCAAGGATAACAAATTGGATTTCCAAATACAAAAACACAACGTAAATATTACTGAATCTAAATAGTGATAGATAGGATAAACATTTCATTTTGAATTAAAAAGAATGACCAATTATTTCCCAAAATTATACAATTATGCTAATAAAAATTTAAAGAAATACACATATTTACTAATTGTATGTATAAATCATGTGTCATTTCATGGCTAGGTTATGGTAAAATATTTGCTTACAGAGATCTTTGGGAAGAAACTAGAGCTGAATGACCTCATAACTAAAAATAGTTAATGCTTGATAAATGCCTCTTTTAGTCCACTTAATATATCTACACACAGGTGACAAAATACAAAAAGATAATAATGCGATTCACAAAGGGATTACACATGTGGAACCTGAATCCTGTGGGAGACACCCTAATTAATGATACATAAACAAAAGGCAAACATATGTATTTGAAATAATTTAATAACTAAGTTGTTTATAAATGTTTTAAATGTTTTTTTTTTTAGATTCCAATGAATATAGAAGAGATTAAATAACAGATGAAATAAAAATATGTGGTTTTGTGCAAATACAGGTGAAGAGGCTTTTGTTGGAGTAGAAATCACATAATTACATCAGGTAGGGGACTGTCTGGCACTGAAAAAACCTGCTCTCTGGGAAATTGAGCCAGATTTGAAGTGATTAATTATGCTTCCATGGTGTCACTAATTTATATCTATTTAAAGCACAATTTGCAGGACCATGCTGCCTCAAAGCCTTTTATACCGTGTGACCCTGGGCACATTAGTCTGCGCAGAACTAATGCACTGGCAAGATAAATCTCAGTATATAGCACAAAACAGGGATATTGGATTTATAAAATGGGTGTTTGTGGACTGTTTTATGAACATCACTCTCTCTCGCGTTTAAATTTTACTTCTTGTTCTTTGTATTTGTGGCGAACAACTTGTAGTTGGCCTTCAGAATCTATGACTTAATCCACGATTTGGAGTAGTGAAGTAGTTTCAGGCCCTTTGGAGTCTTGAGGTCTATCAGTGGTGACTCTGTGTTCCTATTAGGAACATTATATCCGGATTGTAGGTATCATAGTTAATAGGTCGTGGTTTGCAGTTGCTTCTGGCAGTCTATGAAATCTGAGCTTTTGCAAATAAATAAATAAAAGCCTAAACTTTCCAGGTTTATCTGAAAATAGACCTTTAGGGTCCTGAATGTGACTCTATGTAATTTTTGGTCCAATAAGTGGTATCAGCTTGAACTAAAGACTCTGTATTCTCTTGGACCAAATATGGCTATATCAATGTTTCTAGCTACGTTAATAGTTGTTTCTTGGAAACTAAGATGGGAGTGTTAATAAATACTGATGTTCTGCAATTACAATCCATACAATCATGCTGGATCTATGGGAAATATAGTTAGATGGCAGGTAAGAACAGATACTTGAAGCCCCTTGATTAGCATAGGATTATGTATCAGAAGGTACGCTGTACAAAAAGCTGAAATAAACATTAATAAAATGATAATAGGTAAACTGGAAAATAACTTTAATTTGCTGGCATGTTCTGTGTTTATAAATGTAATAATCATATTTGGGAAGTTCCAATGTCAGCTGCAATATCATCTCAAAGATTTACAAAAGAACTTTTGAATGCCACTGTCTTTTGGTGACAGTAACATAGTTATTCTTAAAATTTACTTATAGTGCAGCATATGCTTAATGAAAAAATATTGGGTTATATGATGAATAAACCAAAAATAATACAGGTAATTACAAGCCAGGCTGAAAGAAGTGCAAGTACTGTAACCAGAATCCTGCGCATTATCCATCCAACATGAATGATTGAAACCAAACAAATGGGTCTGGGGTTTCAAACATTAACAAGAGCAGCTGAAGAGTTCTCAGCCACAACAATCTGTTTTGTCGTTGCATATGCACCATTCTATGGTTGCCTGGTACTCCTGTTTTTATATCTTTCGTCCTGGTGATGGATTCATTTAGAATCGGTGCCAGCAAAGCAGGAGCTCAGGTGTTGAAAAATATGGCAGCTGGCTAAAGCTGACTTAACAGCAATCAAATGTACAAATCTTTGATTAGACTCCTGAGAATGGAATCATTAGCAGCACTGAATGGACCAGCTTGCTTTCCCCCGCCTCATTAGCCTCAGTGCTCAAGTTACATTAAAGAGCCAGAGCACAAAAGTAATACAAATAGAGAAAAGCTTCCACTTTCAGTAAGTAGCCTGCAATGACTCAAAACAGCTGCTCTAAGCATTTTTGTTTTTTGTTAACAGGCAGGTCATAAATTAACAGGTGAGTTGAAAAGGTTACTGTTACATTTCCAAATCCTACATTATATAGTTCATTAAACCTAATAATCCTACATAATATACAAAGTTTACAGACCCAAACAATATGAGGTCTGATAGAAAAACAAATTCTAACAAAATGTCTATTACCGGTGGTGGGGTCGAAGAAAAGAGCTGTGCTGTGGTATGTACAAAAGCTATATTATCCCAACCGTAAGCCATTTCCCCATACCTTATATCAGTTTGGAAAGTGTTAAAAATACAGACAGAGATCATAAATGGAAACCTGTGGCAGTATTTGTTAATCAAGTTTTGTGTGAAAAATAGTAAAATGTCTAGTCTATGGCTAAAGTGAATAGGGAAGTAACACGTTCTCAAATGCCGACTACACAGTGAAACATCAAAACACACAATAATAGAAACAAGGGGGTCAAAAAACTAAATTTTACAATTTAACTCCTGCAAGTCAATATAATCCCAATAATTTTACCTAAACAGGTGCCAGCATCTGTTCCATTGTTTTACATTAACAAGGCTATGGTACAAAATAACCAAACATGGCAATAACAGTCAGTAACGGGTCCTGTTACAGTGGTACATTTTTTGAAAATAAAGTCTTAGAACATATTGATCGTTCAATGCAAAGACATCTATTTACTTCCTTCAATCTGTTTGCAGTGCGGTGGGTGTAATAAATTAAACCTTTGGGTGCATAGCCTTCCATACCCCTGCTGCTATCCCCTTCTCATGTCCATTGGGTTTAATGTCTTATAAAATATTATATGGGAGGCATGCACCACACCCATACTTCATCTCCATCTCATGTCAAGTGGGATAGAGAGTTTAACAATTATTAATAAACCATTGAAATAGTTAATGCCACCCATTGCCCAATACTTAATCACTGTGGTGAATCAAAAATGGATGTTGCAATACCAGGATACATTTTATCCAGAAAGGATAGATGAAGTTGTAATTTTAGAACAAGAGGTCTTAAATTTGAGGGTGAGAGGCTTAGCGGTAATGTAAGGAAGATCTACTTTACTAAAAGGGTGGTAGATAAATGGAAAAGTATTCCAGTGGGAGTGGGATACATTGGGGGTAATTTAAACAGGCAGGAGATACACATAAAGCTTTCCTTACTATGGGACCCAAACAAGAACTAAAATGGGCAGATTATTGGCCAAATGATTCTTATCTGCTGTCAAATCATATGTTTCTATGCTGTATGTTGGTGTAAAAAACAGAACTGGAGATAATCAAGAATGTAATAGTTCTGCTTTAACTTTCTGTTCTCAGTTTGGAAACAGGTTCCTTAATGAGTTAAATAATGTTACTGTATAAACTGCCGTCTATTAGATTTGATCATTACATTTGACTGGACATTCATCACTGGTAATCAGATGCCCCCTTTAACTGGAGATTATAAAAAAATCACTTATGCCAGGTAGAACTTATTATTTACACAACCCTGTGGTATACAGGGGTTAACTTGGCGCAACTTGGCCAGCAGAGACCACTGGTATCCCTGCTCCAACAGTTACGAACCACCAATAAAGTCGCTTGTACAGACCTTTAACTGTTGGAGCAGTGGTCTCTGCCGGCCAAGTTGCGGCAAAAGAATCTTAAAAGTCTGTACGAGCGACTCTATTGGTCGCCAGAAGGGGGCTCGTCTGCCATCAACCAATGAAGTACAGGTGTACTTCATTGATTGATGGCAGAGGAGGCCCCTGCAGGTGACCAGTAGAGTTGCTCGTATGAGCATTTAAAATCCTGGCACCAAAGCTGCTGTGCAGTCCGTACTGCAGTAGCCCCGTATTAACCCCTTCTACAAAAAACGAAGAAGGAAATGAACACGAAAAATGCACACGAATATTCGCCTGAACTGAACACATGAACGGGCAAATATTCGCACAATAAGATTTTTTCCGCCATGAAGACGGACATGAAGACGAACACAAAGAGTTGGCCAGCGCTCAAGTCTAGTAAACACACACTATGGGCAAGATATTGTTTTAAACAAAGTATATATATTATGTTTAATATGTAAAAAGAAATGTTTGTTACTGAAAGATCTGTTATATGTTATAGAAAATATTATCTATGGTTGCAAAAGTATATCTGGTTAACGTAAATGGATTCCACATTTGGTGAAGATAATATGAAGTATTAATTATTGAAGAAGTAATACAGAATAGCGATATGTGATATGAGATGCCAGAGAAAGTAATTAGCTATTGCTATTAAAGCTATTATTTTAATTCATTTACTTTAGCAATTACTGGTAATCACTTCTATTTACAGTTACATTTTTTCTCTTAACATGCATTTAGAGTTCTTTGTTCACAAACTGCTGGCAATGTATTCCAGATTAACCAAACTATGGGTTGGAATCTAGCTCAGAATGAGTTTGCCTGACAAAATTAAACATTATATACTGGGCCCAGCATACACTGGAGTCAAGCTATCAGACACTTTCAAATCAGTGGTCATGCCATCAGACGCTTTTTCTTTAGATTAGTAAAAGGTGCATTAGACCTGCAAACGTGATAATAATCATATAATGTTACAATGTGGATTATGCAGAGTTCTCACACAAATATATCTCCCTGCAAAATTACATAGTTTATTAAACAAATTAAAGCTAAATATCCGCTCATATCCAGCAAATTACATTTTTTAGCATTTCTGCATATATTACAAAATTCCACCATTGGACCAATATATTTACACTGCACATATCTCACATACACACCCCTATATAATATCTTACAATATGGTGCATTTTTACTGTGGAAATTTAAAGATATAGCACCCCGAATATCAGCCCAGTAGACAGCAACCGGCATATTTCAACATACTACATGGGGTTAAAAAAAAATCCCCCATTGGACCAATACAGTTACACTGCAGATATCGCAAACACATGCCCCTCTATTGTTTCTGAGAATA
>VKOC01000002.1:43008816-43075589 GCA_009364415.1 Spea multiplicata | reverse complement strand
TTTCGCATCAGGGCCCTGTAGTTTCTAGTTACGCCCCTGCCTACGGGGACTGAGCTGGTAAGACACCGAGCTGGTGTGTTTTGCCAACTGATAGCCCTGGTCAAAGGTGTATGTTAACATGATTCCTCGAACATTCATTGATTCATAATGACATCTTTATATGGTGTAGAGAAGACACTTTTTGCATATTTGGAGGATGGGCCTTAAGGGAATTCCTACTTGAGACTACAGAGTTCTTAATTAGCAATCCCTCCAGACATAAATACCTGTCAAAATATATTTTAATTAAAGTTTTAGTCATTTAGATTTTTTAATCTGATTTTTCCATGTTTTAGTTTCTCTATTTATGTACCTTTTTCAAACTTCATTTAATTTTCTTATGATAGCGCTCATACCATCTTTAATTGAATTAACTGATTAAATGGATTTAACATTTAGCTTAAGATTGTCAAAAGTGCATTCATTTGAAGGCTGCAAAAAATGGTTAAAGGTGAGAAGCCAAACAAAATGACCTGTCGGCAGGCAGTTATGATAGATGGTAAAGATTGTGAAAACTAATAAAGTTAGAACATAAAGGACTGCGTCTCTTGTAATAACGTCATACGGCTCATTCCCAGGCAGTAGAATGAGATACAATGAGCTTCCAGGTCTAGATTTAAAGGCGCCGTCCCCATTCAGATTAAAGATTTGATTTGTGCTTATGGATTTTTGACAGTGGTCTGTGGTTAGGCCACACGTAAGCACTTGAGCCTGTTTTACAGGCTTATGTGCTGTTGGTATGCAGAGAGACTGTTGGGGGTCAATACCAAAAATCTGCCTCCAGGGGTAGTACTCCAGGAGCGCATGCATGTTTCTGATCCTCATGTGAGCATGCAGGCTGACACATTCACAAACATGGCTGGGTTTCTTGACTGATATGTTGGTTTCACCTAATGCCTGAAAGTGAGTGGGAGGCAAGCATTACAAGAGATCCCTGCAGCCCTTGTGGTAGGAGGAACCCCTGGGTGCGCTTAGATCCCCAAGAAGGAACGTATTGTGGCCGAGGCTGACTCGCTTAAAACAATATCCCCAGGCTCCCTGTGCCTAGTGACATTTTTTGGCTCAGGAGTGGGAGCAAATACAAGTCACTCATTAATAGGAAAAATGATATGACCACAGTAGTAGTAGCTACAGACGAGCATGTACCTGCGCAACATGAGAATTTTATTTTACAATAGCTGGGGTGGGAAACATTAGCCACAATTACCCCAATCTAAAATTCCTATGGTGTTCGGGTAGTAATGGCTGACTGCATATGATGGGAGCTGCAGTAAGTGTATAGTGTCGGCCACCACAACCCCAGCCTATAACTACCATTCCATAATCAACTAGCAATGTTGCTGACTCAACATAACGGGAGTTGCAGTCACAAAGCGTTAATGTTGTGCCATGTAGTTTTGCTCTGTGATGCACAGCAAGCATTCTGAGATATTACAAAAAAAGGGAGTTGGCCAAGAAAAGTAGAAACATAGAACTTTTGAGCCCATCTAGTTTGCCCAATTTTCCTGATGTAAATCTTAATCCTTGGACTTGTCTTATGCCTATCCCATGCATGTTTGATGCTTCTACTGGGAGGCTGTTCCACATATCTACCACCCTCTTAGTAAAGTAGAAACCATGTGAGTTTGGATCTGCAAATGATTTAGAATCCATTGTTTTAAATATCATTGATGCTTCCCACATTAGGTTACTTTTTTCTCGTCTTCCTATTATTATCAATATGGGTCTTAGTCCAGGCTTGTGGCCATTCGGATCCAGCTGACCTTTTGCCTCATGCAAATATTTTCCCTCTGGCTGAAAGCTGTCCTTGGACAGCATGTCCTGTAAAGCAATAGCCACTGAGGTGTTTTCCAGCCAGGCCAAGCGCTGATAAGCTTTTCCATGCACTGGACAGGTCTAACGCAGCCCCATAACGTCATAGACAGATTTAAAGGGGCCAGCTTCTCGCGCACGCGCACACGCACACACACGCACACACGCACACACACATATATATATATATAATTGTTAACTGGACTGGCTGGTAAATAGCTTTTCAGTAGAAAATGGTACTATGTGTTATTACAGATTATAAATGGAAGCATCTGAGTTAATACACAGCCAGAGAAACTTGACTGGAGACATGCCGTCACCTCAATCACAGGAAGCTGTCGTGACAGTTGGGATTTCCGTTACGTACTGATAGCACTGAATTAGCATTTTTTATTTGTAATTATAAAACATAATACAAATTTGAAAAACAGATAATGATCCTAATCTTTGGGATATTGATGGTCAGAGCTGCCCCAGGCCTAACCCACAGCAGCGCCATTTGCCTCCCCCTTCACGCTTCTGTGTATCCTAGTAGGCGTTGGGGTATGATGTCATATCCTGGTGTTTCACTTTTAAAGGAAGAAAGGAAGTGCAGGGTGGAAGGAAACTATGGAGGCCTCTGCACAGCCCTCTAAAATGTTAATGTGTCTGAGGAGGGGAGATCAGTGCTCTCCATTTTATCCAGCCCGACTAGTCATAACCACTGATCATTATCAAACATTTAACTGGGCAAAAAACATGGGGCTCAGAAAAAGTGGCAGCAATTAATACTGACTACTGCCGTGGTCTCCTTTGCCTCGTCTTACCAAGTTTTAGCTCGTCTTTCTTTGCGTCCTCCTTCTTTCATCTTACCTTATTTTGCCTTGGCTCCCAATTAAGCAATAGGTCGTACAAACAACAGGGCAAGTATCTCCTGAGAAGACAAACAGCTTTCGACCACATTCTGAGGACTTTACACATTATATCTGATAACAATGATATCACCAAGAAGTGAGTCAATTGTGAGCAAGAGCTATCATTTCGAGTCATCAATGGGAGTTTTTGGGAAAAAAGTTGTGTTTTTTATCAGAATCACCACTCATTAACTTTACCTGCGGATGTTTCTCATGTCCTACCTGGTTTGTTGGTCATGTGTGTACAAATGTATTGTGCGGTGGTAGTGTTACGGTATAAAACGACAATGGAGCACTAGCTGCTAACAAAGCTATTGCCATATAAAAAACAGGGCCTAACCAAGGGTCTGGAGCACAAGGGTGGTGGACTGAGAAATTCAGCTCAAAGAAAGAGTCCAGTAAAAAAAATGTCATCTATTACCTCTAAAGGGAATATTGTATGTTATATGGAATTACGACTGATATTATGTTGTTTTTGAATGGATACATACTTTCAAACGTAAAAAAAATGTTGCCTTCACCAAAAAATTGTCATGACTGGTACCGATTGATCAAGTTACAAAATAAGTTTTATTTATTATATTATTATATTATTATTCTATATCTATTTTCAATATGACTCCGCTCTAAGCATCTCACATAATATCACAAGCCTTTCATATGAACCTTGAATTTAACTACTATCAATCACAGTATAGGAATCACGCAGTATCTTATAAGTCAACACCATACCCTCACTATTGTTTGTTTAGAATGAGCTCCATACTTACCTGTTAAATCTGACCCTAAGTATTATCTTATTTGCTTCTTATCTCTTTAATACTCTCTTCACTCTTGGTTTTATCTGAATTTCTTATTGTAAAGACATTAATGGGACAAACGATGCAGATATCACACACATTTGAAGGACATCAACATCTTTCTCCGCAGCTAAAATAATGAAAGGTCCTCCTAAGCATGCATGAGAACTTAGCGTGCATGGGTCACCAGCCAGCTAACGAGGAACCTAGACGTTAATCTAGGAAACGAAATGAAAACATCAAAACAAAGAAGGAACTTCTTAGAACGGTCAATAACCTATATGTAGTTTCTAGGAATATGTATCACTGTTTACCACATATCAGTCATAATATGTTTAAGTGATTAAATCGAAAGATTCATTTAGGATCTGCGAACAGTTGTTAGTATGCTATGTTTTTTTTATCGCTACTTAGAATGTTTTTTTTTTATATTTCATTTTGTATAATATTAACTGAAGTTAATGCTTAATTTGGCTAATTCAAGAAAATAAAACTGTTATAACAGGACTATATTCACTATGGACTGAACCTTCACTCCCTTTGCCCAAATTATTGTCACCTTAGATGGGTGGGCAGAGCTAGACCAAGAGACTTGAAGAGGGATCTCGGGCTGAGGCTACGTATACATAAATAATATGTAAAGCAAATACATTTTAGCAGATATGTCATTGTATTCTTTTTTTCCCCTCATAATACTTAATCATCAAAAACAACAATTTTAAGAAGCGTCGGTTTATTTCGCAACAGCCAATCGGTGGCTGTTTTTGTGTCACAATTAGGTATTCCCGGCAAAAAAATCTGAATTGCTCAATTTTTTTTTCATGATTAAAGAATTATTTCTGGAAGAGATTTGGGCAATCAACAATACTAGGAATGATATTTCTGATGATAAATTCAGCAGGGCAGATGAAACGCCACTTTAACAATCAGTCATTTCATCTGGCCTTTATAGTGGTTCTGATTGGAGAATATGGCATAAAAATCTGGGCGAGCGATACATTCATATTGTGCGCAAATATCATTAAATGTTAGTGGGGTAGGACTGGGGATATACATCGGCTCTGGCAGTTTAACACCAGAAGCAGATAAAATAATATATAAATGTATATAAAAATGGTATATAAAGATGGAGGGAGGTGTCATGGAGCATTTGCCATATTTGCCTGATGGCCAGTCTGGGCCTGAATGTTATTATTCTTCAGAAGCTACAATCATTTATTATTCATTTTTAGAAACTGCTATAGAATTATGAAAGAAATATGTTCTGAATGTTGACAGCGTTCTGTGTTCCGCTTATATTTTGTTAAATCAAAGTTAGCTGTTGCCGGGAAATGAAATATATGCGGAGTCATGGCTCTGCTGGCCGGGGCAGGCCGCATTTTGATATAGCTCTCCTCTGCGTGCGTTTTCCGTTGCCAGTTATGACAGGAGTGAGTTTACACGGTCTGACTTCAGCGAGTAACTTCAGCCACAAGTGGAACCAGAGGCCTTCTATGAAAGCCCTGTCTGTGTGAAGCAGTCCTAGGAGTTTGCCAGCTGGCTCTCGTATCCTGTGAATAGATTGTCCCTGACTTTCTGGTAAAAAAAAAAAAAAAAACGTCACATACTGTTCTTCGCAGTGTGAAGAAGACTTGTGGACGTAACATATAATCACATAGGCTGTTTCCTCTGCTTCAGAATGACCCAGTGTCTGGGTTTCCGCTGTACAATACCCTGACTGAGACTTCTCCCCATTACTAGACTTGGCAGCTCTGGTACTCAATGTCCAGCTGCCGACAAACAACAAAAGATCATCTGCCGGCTGGAGATTGGCATACCTGGGAACTTTCTCGTTCCGGCCACCCTGAGACCCTCTTGTGGGATGCAATTAGGAGGTCCCTCTCACGTCAGCATGTGGCCCCGTCGTCATTGTTGGACATGCAATTTTTAATGGGGAAGTGGACGGGAAGTGGGGCGCTTCCACAACCCGGAGTTTCCCCTTAGTGACCCAGAGAGTTCCCAGGTATGGACATGCGCAGCCGCACATTGCATTTTTATCCAGTCAGTGGCTGTATACTGCAATATCCGATCTGCTGCTTCAGTATATGCCAGGAGTATAGCCTTCTCCTCTTTGGCTTTGGGTGTATACTTAAGTGAAATAATTCTTAACTAATTCCCTTCCTGTTTGCCATCACTGATATATACATATGAACTGAAACCATTAAAGATACAGTGTATATATACACAGATGAGAGTGTAGATATTTATATATATACTGTATCTTTAATGGTTTCAGTTCTCGGGTTTGCTGTTTAACTCATCGCTATGAATGTAACGTGCAACAAAACACTAACATATGAAAGCAAAGGTCATACAGGGCAGGCAGCAAATGTGGCATTCTGTGACATATGACACAAAGACACTCCTATGAGGGTATATTGTACACAAGGTCACAATAAAAAGTTCTTTTCACAAGTAAAGTTGAGGCCCATTCATGGTGTTTATAACATCTCAATTTAGGCTTTAGTAACAATACTAACAAAACAGGTTTTTCCTCTTTGTGAACCTGCACAAAAGTGACTCCTGAAAGGTGACAATCACTGGTGACATCTATCTTTCGGTGAAAGATTCTGCAAACTTCCTCGGATGGATTAGGAATCTTACCTGAATACACACCTTAATGAAAGGTGTCTCTTTGCTTTTTTGGCAGGTATTTTTGGCCTTTAAAAGACCTACAGTTTGTGATAATGTAGTCAGTAGACTTGTGCATTCAGATTCATATGAATTTTAATGAAATTTGCCATATTGCCCTGAGTTAAAATTAGCGCACAATATCAGTACCTTCGGTGACGTCCAGGGCCCATTCAAGGCTCTGGTGGGCCCTGGGCAAGCGATGTAATGGTGGGCCCCCCTCCCGTCCTGAAGTGTGTGTGTGTGTGTGGGGGGCAGGTGCTGTGGTGGGGAGTACAGGGGCTGTAGGTGGGGGGACAGGGCTTGTAGTTGGGGGAAAGACAGGGGCTTGTAGTGGGGGGGACAGGCGGCTTGTAGTGGAGAGCCCACTAGCCCTGTTCCCACCACTACTAGCCTCTATTCCCCCCACTACAGCCACTGCCCCCCCACTGCGGGGGGACAGGTGCTGTCTTGGGGGCGATAGGTAGTGTAGTGGAAGGGGTAGGTGCTGTATGGGGGGATAAAGGATATAGTGGGGAAAATGGGCTGAGGGAAAATTAGTTGCTTATAAAATCCAAAACAAAATTTATTAAAAAAAAATATTCAAAGATGGCCGATGGATGTGCGACATCTTTTCCATGCTTGGAAGTACCGTCATGGTACTACGGTGGAAGTTCCCGTCGAGTTATGTCCGCGGAAATACAGGCGAATATAGAACATTAAAGGTAGCAGATTGAACTTAGAAGAGAGAAGTGAGAAGATAAAATATGAAGAACAAGATGGTAGAAGTGGTTTGCAGAGAAGATAGTGAGAGAATGAGAGAGCGAGAATGACAGCGTGAGGGAGAGTGTGAGAAGGTGAGTGAGAGTGAATATGGGCAACAGGCAACAAATTCCCTTCCCCAATTAAAAATGTCCATTAATATTCGGTCAAACTGAATGGGCAGGGTATGTAATTGTCCGAATCATTTTTGTCCCATTTCCACTTCAAGAATGGCCCAAAACAAAATTCAAAATTTGTCTTCAGGCAAAGACTCCAACAGGAGTGATATATTTTAGTGGGTACATCATTTTATCTCACCTTTATCTTGATAATATGTGCACATACTTTGCGAATACAGCTTCCTACCAGCTACAGCTACTGTTTATAACATTTTGGGACAAAACATGTTCAGCTCTTAGTATTCTCTTTTGCATCCTTAACCCACTTACCCCCAATCACTGCTACAAGCGAGCTACTATTTTTGTTCTTTGCCCCTCCATTTGTTTCAATTACCCATTTAACTCCTTTGGACTGTAAGCTCTTGAGAGGGACTCTCAAAGCCCACCATTCCTGTATAAAAGTATCATAAGGCCAGATAACAAGCTCACAGACAGGAATACAGAGTTCCACCCTTTTCATTTTTTCCCCAAATATATGACTTGTGCAGCTGTCACCCCCTATGTTGTGCCAACCACTCAGGCAAGTAAACCGAGGTAGACCCACAGTTCTTTGGCCAATGTATGTTCCTTAAACCTATCCAAGGAATTATGTAGCACAGACTGGAAAAGCAATTAGTATGTTTTAAAGCCGGTCCACTGCAGCTAGTGTTATATTGGTCTTAAAGGGACACTCCAGCCATCATGCACATTAATGCAAATGATAGGTACATGGTATGTGTGAAAAGGGCTGCCATTGAGTTCAATGAGAGCACTTTCCTGCCACTGCTGCTGCTGTGTTAGATAAGCTTTACATTCATTTTATTTTTGTTTCGTTTTTGCATGTATATTAAAGTACTCGCAATGAATATGCATTCTCCTTTAGATAAGGACGTTACACTGGTCAGTTAAGGAGTCTTGTTAGTGTGGGAAGAGCCTTCTCCCAGGAAAGCCATTTGGCTCAGCCAAAAATATTTGTAGGACAGGTAGAAGCTAATGAATGAATCCATTTTGTCTGTAGCTTTATTACAGAACATAGAATGTGACACAGATAAGAACCTTTTCTTGCCATTTAGTCTGCCTGATCTTCCTGCGAAAGGCTTGGACCTTAATCAGTCCTTCGTCTCCTCTTAGATTCATGATAATCATATGCCTATATTGCTTGGTCTCGTCTTAGATTCATGATAGTCATATGCCTATATTGCAGGCTGGTTACTTTTCATCATTTATAATCTTATATAGAAAAACCAGTATAAATGGCACTGACTTTTTTTGATTATTTTTAGGATTATGTTTTGTGTCCTCAATCCCCTTGCGTTTACAAAAAGTGATACAAAATAAAGTGTTTTGTGCTTCCTAAGATCAGCAGATACTCTACAATATACAATATACTATATTCACAGTCTACAATAACTCAGAGTTGGGTTGTGCTGTGTGACATCATATTGCTGCCACATAATATGGAAATGATACCACAACTCTTCCAAGTGATGACATCACTACAATTGTGTATGATATAATGTTGACAAATATGTTCTGGGCCAGTTGGTCTATGAGTTATTTGTATTTCAGTACCAGTTCAGGGGTCTTTATAACAGGCTATGAGATCGCATGAGGACTACAGATGAGAGAACCACTGGACGGAAAGCCAAAAAAGATTAGTTCAAAACATTCATCAAAGTAAAGTTGGCTGTGACCCACGGAGGGTGAGGGAAAATAATTCCCAGATTATTCCAAACATAACCAGCAACATTAACTAAAGGACATAAAGACACTAGGCTAATACAGCGAGGGGTTTAAACATCAGGAAAAATGAGCCAAATGGGTCTCATCTTCCTTCAAATTCTATGTTTTTATGTTCCTATGTTTTATAGGCACTCTATAAACAATCGTAACATCTTTCCCTACCCCTCCCATGCTTACATAGGAGAGAATGTCGCACTTTATAGTATCTTAACATGGTGAGAAAAATGCTGAAATTTCCTGATAACGTTGCACAATATTTTCAGGGCAACAACGTCCTGCTCAGAGATGATGGGGAGGCTGGAGAAGACACTGGTGGCCACGGCTCATATAAATGTAATGATCCAGGACACCAAAGGGGGTCACTTGTTCATCATAATGGCCGGACAGGCAACCTGCGGCAGGAGCAATGGAAAGGAACCCTGTCAATGGATTAATTGCTTCCTTCAGTGCAGGGACCGGGCCAGGTCTCCATCAGTGGCAAGGTCTATAGAACATCATGAAATTGTCCACCACACACCCCCAGTAAATGTCCACCATGAGCAATGTTGGCGCCTACTTCTAGTTCGGTGATGGGACCACAAAGGGTGAAAAGTATCAGGTCTACTTTCCAACAGGCTGTACAGCGGCTCTAACACCTTTTTGATTTATTGTTATTTATAATTTCATGCCAGTCTAGGGCCTGGACAGCCAGAAACGGTGCCCCAAACTTGTAGAAGTTGACCCGGTAGCTGACAGAGGCCCAGTGGAAGCCTCCACATAACAAGCAGCACATCCATAAGGGGTCTATGTCTATACCGACACTCTAAACGTATAGAGAGATGTGGCGTGGTGCCTGGGGGGGCTATATGATGCTTCCAGCACTCAGCCCGGCATTTAATGTCAACATAGCCAGTTACTTTGCGTGTTAACAATCCCATATTTAAATTGTACTGCGCTGTGGACTATGTTGGCGCTTAATAATTAAAGAATAATAATAGACGCCACAGTTTGCTTTATTCAGCACGGACTGAGGGGCAGACATGAGGTGAGGGGTAAGCAGGCTGAGAGACATAAACACCGACGTGTTGTTATCCGCCGGTGTCATTCCCCTCCGCGCTCGTTCGCTGCCTGCGGCTGATGCCGACACTCTGACTCCAGGGCTGAGGGTTTATGACACAAACCGCTCTGTTTGTTTTCCCGCCGTGTGTTGTGATGATGAGTAGTGGAGTTTGCTACACGCTCCACGTCAGACACCAACACGCAGGAGTATAAACAAACCTGACGGGATTACTACAGAGCCACCCAGAGCGGCCGCTAACCATTTCACGGCTGGGGGCATCGACAAAGCTTCGCATCGCCATTCGTCATAGGGCCGTAGAGCTGATGGCTGCGTGCTACTGCAGGAATGGTGCCTCCAATGCAGTGGCCAGTCGGTTGATGGGAGTTGCAGTCCGGCAAGGCCAGAATAACTTTTAACGCCCAGGAGCATAAGGGTGCGTAGAAAGCCTCACTTCAACTCTACCGCTCGTTACCGCCCACACAGTGGCTCAAGTAGGGAGGGGACTGGCAGACAGGGCTCCTATTGGACGAGCCCTAGCCCAGCGCAGACAGGGAGGCCCCGCCCACTATTTAAAGGAGGTAGGAGGGGCCGTCGCGTGACATGCATGCTGTGTTCCAGTAAACTGCTGCTTGTTGCCGGGGGCCGCTCGGAGTTTCTCAGACATTCAACAGGCGGCTGCCGAGCAGAGCGGGGCTCCGGACTCTGCGGGCGACGCTGGTTTTTGGAAGCTCGGAGAGTGTCCGTTCCCAGTCACCTCGGTGCGGCCGCAGGACCTTAGCCAGGAGCTCATGAAGTGACTGAAACTTTGTGTGGTGTTTGCGGGCAGTTTACTGGTGTTCCCCGACTACTGCGACCCGGTCTCCGGCTTAACTGTCCCGGTACAGGGGGTAAGTAGGGTGCCATGGCTGAAGCACCGCAGCCCCCACCGCCAGTGGTGGAGATAGACCCGGATTTTGAACCTCTTGCCCGGCCCAGGTCTTGTACCTGGCCCTTACCCCGTCCTGACTTTAACCCGAGTAGTTCGGCAAACTCGTCCCCAGCCCCTTCCTTACAACCGGACCCAGCGGCCGGCAATGTGGACTTTATGAGCAACCTGAGCCTGCTGGAGGAGAGCGAGGACTATGACCCGGCCGAGGCTCTGGGAGTTTGCGGTGACTTCCCGTGTGGGGACCTGCGCCAGCTGCAGCACCCTCATCAGCAACAGCAGCAGCACCCACAGGCCGGCCCGCTGCATGTGTCACCTGCCCTGCCGGCTCTGTCACCGGCCTCCTCCCCGTCCCCCCTGGGAGCCCAACAGCCCCGCAAGAGCAGCTCCTCCCGCCGCAATGCCTGGGGCAACCTGTCCTACGCCGACCTCATCAGCCAGGCCATAGAGAGCTCTCCCGAGAAGAGACTCACCCTGTCCCAGATCTACGACTGGATGGTTAAGAGTGTCCCCTACTTCAAGGACAAGGGGGACAGCAACAGCTCGGCTGGATGGAAGGTGGGTCTGTGGTGGCTTCAGTAGACCAGGTTCCTTGTCTGCAGCATTCTGTGTACATTGATCATGCAAAGGCTTTACTTAAGAATCTTGAAGTTGTTGCTTGTTACATTCTGCCCTCTTAGCTCCAATTAAGAATTCGATCCTATGATGCTTTACAGACTACAGGTGTAGAGCTGCGCAGCGGTCATCATGTATGGAGTTGGGCAGCAAGGTGTTGCATCTTTGGGTCTTAGCCTTTAGATCTGGCTGCAGACAAGCCAAGGGAATTGGTTAGGAGATGTGTTGGATGATGATGATGATGATGATGATCATGATCATGCATTTGGGACAGCAACATCTGTTCACCTACCAGACAGGCTCCAAGGGTTGATTACAGTAGCTGCCCCCATGGTGTTACTGGGTGTAATTTAACAAGACTCCTGAGAGTTTTTGTTACCTCTGTTCTTATGCCATTTCACACTTGAGTGATTTAAAGTTCTAACTGGGTGACAGCGTGTGGATGGTGGGCCTCATGGTGACCCCTCAATGGTGCATTGTATGTAGTGACAAATTCCCTCCACTGTCCATTTCCTCTTGAGTGCATCCTGAGGAAGACCATATCCTCCGGTTAAACTTAATACGTCACATACAATAGACAATTGAGAATGGCGAAGTGCTCAGATCTCCTTGGACGTTACACTGCAAGTTTGTTTTTAATGTGATTCTGTGATTCTTACTCATACAAAATTCTGTTACCACCTCCCACTTTTCACCAGTAGTCTCACGCATCTGGGTAACCATGCCAAGAAACGGTAGTATCTTGCTTCATTTGGATCAAGAAAGAAAGCACCTTATGGAACAGATGGGGGTTTCTCTTGGTGGTTCCTTGTATTGATAATTTTGCTGCTCTGCAAAGTTTGCTTCTTAATGTTACTTGTTGACACCTCAACTCGGAGCTCTCAAATCATCTTTTCCACTTTTTGGGTCATGGCATTCTGGCTTCTTCCTTGGCTAGCTGCTCTTTTGAAAATTATGCCCACCATGGGTCACATCACTAAACAGTCATAAAACCCATCATAAATGGGCAGTTTTTTTAAAAAATGTATGATCACAATGGCATCCCCAGGACGTTGGCTTTTCCAAAGAGTCCTTGCAGCTACTGTCGTTAGCCAGTAGTTGGATTGTCGGTAAGCTTCTTCTAGATTTAACTCAATGCTGCTGCCGCCGCAGAATGACCCAGGATTTGTCACATTTGTTTTATAGAATAAAATAATCTGAGAAACTCTTGGAAAATACGGTGAATCAATCTTTCCTCCTTTTATAATGAGCACAGGCCAGGTGATGCCTCTCTGAAGTTACTCATATTAGGCTTAGTGTGGGTGCTTTTTTTTGCTGAGGTCAGCGACAACATTTTAATCTGTTTCTCAAGCATCACTAACTTTCCATCTGAAATTATACTTTTCTCTTTTTCTCTCTTTGCATTTCATTAATGGTTTAAACATCTCGCCTCAAAGTAGTGAAATCGCAGCGAAACTAGGTTAGGTGGTAGCACCCATGGGCCGTGTTTCCTGCCGTGCTCATCAATACCTGCTTAATTTCCGATGTTAATTGCTTTTCATATGTAACGGTTGCTATTAGTGCCACTTGCTCAGAAAAAATGGATTCCTCCTGTTACGCGTTCTCAGCAGCCTTGCATTACAGTGAGTCATAGGAAATTATTTTCAGAGCAGCTGAAGGCTACGGGCTTTTGGTGAATCTGTCATGTCCATGTCCAGCCTTCAAGTGGTGCCACCGTGTAGACCCATTGGGTAGCTGCTTAGGGGTCCTATTGGTCTATGGGGCCCCTTCAGTGGACATGGTAGGGGCGAGGCGCAGGTTGTCCCTATAAACCTGAGTTTTTATTGCTTGTGTTTGAGACGTGGCCCTAAAAATGACCAGAGCCGTCCCCGGGCTCAGTTGCCTACTTCCCGGTGAGTTATTTGGGGAGTGCCAACCAGAATTCCCACCGGCTGACTGCGCTGAGCGCGCCTCCTAGGGAAATACGCCTGATCTTGGTACCAAAGTTCCTCCACATTCCTCCGGGGATTAAACTTCACACGCCATCCAAAAGACAAAAAGCAAATTGTGTGCCAACCGTTTCATTGCCAAAAGGGTCAGCTGTGCTTTACGGGGCAATTCCTTGACTGCCAAATGAAGAATAATGAAATAATTTTGTCAGCGTTGCGACCTGTAATGACTTGATTTTCTGGTGTGTGTGCAAATCGCATCATAAAACTCAGCCCATAAAGTGAGGCTAAGGCTTGAGGGGAGGTTTTAATAGCGCGGAGAACAATCGCTGCGATGAAAAATGTATTGTAAAAATAATGAGATCGTAACTGGAAAATAATTGCCCTGCATACAAATAACGATCATAAAAATCTGATTAGTGACTTTTATATCCCCGATCCCTGCATGGTAATTAACCCTTTGTGTAGAGTAATGGCGTGCATTGCGCGTCGTGTATGTTGTACGATTGGGCAGCAACGCTCCTCGTCTGGCTTCATACAGGTTACAGCCGATTTTAGCTGTTAGCAGAATGTTTTAGTCGAAGTATCTTCCTCGGTAGTGTTTCGTTACACCGCGGGCAACCTAACCACTGCGGTGTATTTCAGTACTGCAGTCGTTGCTATGTTTTGTACTAAATATTATTATACATTAAAATAATGTATTGAAAGAATGCCGGTGTCTGATTTTTGACCTCTGGTTTGCAAAGGGTTAAGTCCCAGTATGGGCTGCTTATTGAGAATGCATCCTCATGGCTTTTTTTGGTTATAAACCATTCCGTTTAACTCTTCGTAGTATGAGTAGTCTTGTTATAGCGTGATGAGTGGATAATGCATTGTGATATAGGATAGACAGAGTCCATGGCCGGCCCTGAAGCGGCTGCTTCCACCTGTGTGTCGTGGATCCGGCCCTGACTTACCCAGCACCGTGTGCATGGAGGAGATTTATGACCGCTCTTGGGGCCTGTTGGTAATTGATTTAATTTGGAGGTCTGTAAGCAAACGTTGTGCTCCACAAACCCCACAATCCTTTACTGTGACCGAGCGCATATTCCTGAGAAATGCCTGAGCGTGATGGGAGTGATTTTTTAAAAACACCATTAGAATAGTAACGTTACTGTGTATGGTGATGTACGTACTTCTTACAAATACCATTGCTTTATTCTAATCAGCGGGTAATAATATAGAGTTGTAGGCAGGTAGACTTTTTTTCGAGGGACTTCATTGCCTTTTATTATTTGACTCCTTTGTCTTGTTAATTGTGGACTTTGTAGCTTCTGTCTGATTTAATAGTGGCCGTTGCCACATTATAGTTGATAGACACCCATACTTTTTAGGTGATAACTTTAACATTTTAAGTAACAACAAAGTTAAAAAATAAAATAAATTAAAAAAACCCTCCTGGCACTAAAAGGTTTTAACGTTCACAGCGATGGCCTTGTTGTAATTAGACAATATTACCTGTGTGTACGATCTATATATATATATGTGTGTGTGTATGTATGTATATATATATATATATATAATGTATATGTGCGTGTATGTAACTTGTGCACTTAATATTGTGCTGTCATTCCCAGTCATGCTATATCCGTATACCCGATCCAATGTGTGCCAGTCATGCTAAAATCCGTATAACCCGATCCAATGTTTGTGCCAGTCAATGCTATATGTCCGTATACCCGATTCCAATGCGTGGCCAGTCATGCTAAATCTCGTATCCGATCCATTGCGTGCCAGTCATGCTATATCCGTATACACGCGATCGCAATGTGTGGCCAGTCAATGCTATATCATCCGTATAGGACCGATTCGCAATGCGTGCCAAGTCATGGCTATATACTCCACCCAACGATCCGATACGCCGATCGCAATGCGTGCCAGTCATGCTATAGTCCGTATACCCGATCCCAATGGCGTGCCAGTCATGCTATAACTCCGTATACGCCTATTCAATCGCGTGCCTGTCATGCTATATCCGTATAAACTCGATCCAATGCGTTGCCAGTCATGGCTATATCCGTATACCCGCGATTCCATTGTGTGCCAGTTCATGCTATATCCGTATACCCCGATTCCAATGTGTGCCAGTCATGCTTACATCCGAAATACCCGATCCATTGGTGTGCCAGTCATGCTATACTTCCGTATACACCCGATCGCAATGCGTGCCAGTCATGCTATATGCCGTATACCCGATCCATGCCGTGCCAGTCCATGCTTATATCCGTATATACCGATCAATGCGTGCCAGTTCTGCTTATCCGTATAAACCCGATCCAATGCGTGCCAGTCAATGCTATAGCTAATTCTCCGTATCCTGCGATCCATATGCGTGCGCATGTCATGCTATAAGTCCGTATACCCGATCCATTGCGTGCCAGTCATGCTATATCCGTATCCTCGTCTCCAATGGTCCGCGTGCCAGTCATACTATATCCCTGATCTCCAATGGTCCGCGTGCCCATCATAGATACCCGTATGCCGCGAACAATGCGGATCCCTTTCATGCCCTCACAGCCTGTCACGGTTTTTGTTGATGTGTATGTTAATGGATGATTTTTTTTTTTTTAAATAAATCACCAGCTGGTATTTTCTTCTGTTCTCAGGTGGAAGTTTTTTTTAACCAAAGTGTTAGAAGAAGCAGGTTTAGGTGGCCGTGCCTTTTTCGGTAGAGGAAATAGCTGGGGTGGAGCAGACTGCCAAAAAGCCGCAGAAGTAACAGATGTGAATAGCAGTAGCTTCGCTGGTAATATGACTGAGGTCCCGGAGTTACATACGTCTCTCACGGCTCTCTACACCACCTAAACGCTTCCGTGGTCCTTATTAAGGGCTGTGAATGCGTGTAGGGAGCAGGGATGAGAGTTCAATGTCAAATTTACATTCCGCCACGTGCTCTGTATAACTTATAAATAAGGAGCTCACAGGCCCCGTACTTTCCTGTGCTACTAATTAGCCCTGATCACCCCCACTTCTCTGATCTCTGTAAATGGCTGCATTCTCTCGCTGATGACGATATATTCCGTGTGTGTGTGTGTGTATATATATATATACTTTGTGAAGCGATTCAGGTTTTGTAACCGCAGCTGGTTTACATCATGCTATGTGCACGTATGACATAGGGCCACAGGACAAGCAAATGTAGGCGAATGAGATCAGTATCTATGGAGTGATACTTCTGTAATACAAAGGACCGCAGTACAGCCAAAGAGCTAGCAATCATTTTCTAGGTGTTCTGGCAGTCAGCGTCTGCTCCTTTAACAATAATAACAAAGCTTTGGTCACATCAAAAACAACGCGCTCTCCTTCGTAAACATGAAACAGATGGCGTGCTTCACGGTGCTTTGTCACATTTACATGTTTAATTTTAGGTGGTACACTGTTGTGTTAATTAGCCCAGAGGAAGTGTCTCTTTTGTTTATTGCTGTCATATATTCATTTCACCCACATACTTAGGTTCCCCTAATGACCTAATGAATCTGTCTCAACTTGAGAATGCTCTCGCTCTGGGGGCATTATATATATAAATATATATATATATATTATACATGCATACACATGACCTCTCTTATAGTGAAGCTGAATCCAGTGGATCCAGTGGATCGGCACCCGGGTCCCGTGGATCGGCACCCGGGTCCCGTGGATCGGCACCCGGGTCCCGTGGATCGGCACCCGGGTCCCGTGGATCGGCACCCGGGTCCCGTGGATCGGCACCCGGGTCCCGTGGATCGGCACCCGGGTCCCGTGGATCGGCACCCGGGTCCCGTGGATCGGCACCCGGGTCCCGTGGATCGGCACCCGGGTCCCGTGGATCGGCACCCGGGTCCCGTGGATCGGGTCCCAGTGGATCGCACCCGGGTCCCGTGGATCGGCACCCGGGTCCCGTGGATCGGCACCCGTCTAGGCCAGCGGTTGCTTTTGTTTTGGATATGTGTCCCGAGGATTAAAAGAATGTCACAAGCATAAAACATTACACGCTATTAGAAACATTCAAGCAGATCATGGAGGTAATGTTTCCATCGTTGATTGACATGACTGGTCCTTTTACCTACAGATTGACACCCCCCCTCCCCCGACTCACGGTGCCCTGCAGAGTGTTTCCCCTTCCATGCTCAGCCGCATTGGCATGTTCATCAGACACGTGTCCTAGTGACGTGTGCCCCGTTTCCATTAAGTTCAGCCCTGGGCCAGGTTACTAGGCGGCGTGACCACTAGATGCACACGAATAGTCAAAAATATTAACTTCTTTTTAACACCTTTTAGCCCTGAAACACACAACCTGTTTAACTATGTCTAGGACATGAGAATATATTTTCTCATCCTGCTGCATTTATAATGATATATTTTATTGCGGTGAAGACGTAAATAAAGTGATCCTTGATTTAAACTGACCATACAGCCCCGCCAACGAAGAATGCGTATTACTCTTCAATGTATGTTCTTTGCCTGTAATGTAAGGATAAGAGCAGCCAATCACGGCGTGACGGCTGGGCTGTGCCTTTAAGACCCGGTTGCCAAAGGAAGCGGTCGTCGGTGCGCACGCTGGCGGCTGGATGCTTTGCTCCCACGTCAGTCCCACACACAGGATATGTTTTTCTGTGTGGATAGTGGAAATTGACCATAAATCACTTCCTTCTGATTCGCTGGGGAAGTCTATGTTTAAATTCCTGTTTTCACTGTAAGACATTATGTAATACCTGGAAAAAATCTGTAAGCAAATATTTTCTCCTTGTGGAGCCGCACGTGTAAATTCTCCAGGAACTCTTCATTCGATCAAGGACGCACACGAGCATTCACAGCGCAAGCGAAGGGATGAAGGGCTTTAACTGCTACACGCCGCAATACTTTACTTTCCGTGCCAGTGTGAAGCATTCCTGCTACATTGGAACCACCACTCCCATAATGCTCACCCAGCTCCTGGCTACCCCTACTGTGTGTTTCAATTAAACCCCTATACATCTTGTCACCTCCACAATAAGCTAAACATGGAGAACTATTTCATAGAAGCACAGAATTCAGCCCGTTTATCCTGATGTAGAGACTCGGAGCTTAATCGATCGATCAAGAATTCCCTCTTTGTATTCGCTTCTGCCACATCTGCTGGGAGGCTGTTCCACTTATCAACCACTCTGTTATGTAAACCTTCCTTACGTTACATTTAAACCTCTTTTCCTCTAGTCCTAGATTATGACCCCCTTTTTTTTCCTTCCCTATTACGTTCCCCTGGGTTTATCTGATAATCATACAAACGCCAGTGATCACGTCTCCCACGCTGTACACGGGTGGCTTTTAATCATTTGCATCAGGAACCCGTATGATTATTGGTTTATTGGGTTGTATCCCGTCGCTAATCCACTTATTTTCTGTTATGTTTGCATTAAGGTGACACGGCCCCATTCCCAAATCTTATAGTTCTCAATATACGGTATATAAATTATATTAAATCCATGTATATCGTGTATCAATCAACACAAACGCGCGTGCCGTTGACTAGGCAGATCCCCCGTCACTGGCTCGAGGCACTCCTTGTGTGCTGGATATTCTTTTATACGCCCAGGCAAGTGACTCGCGGTGAGTCAGCCGGTCCCTCATTCCTGTGAATTGACTATTTCGGGTGAAACCCCAGCATGTCATATAGGTGTGCCCCGACTCCTACTCCCTTACTCACTTTACCTGCTTTTGTACATCTGCTTCCCTCCTGTCACACCTGTTTCATTTCAATACACAAAGGGGTTAACGGCTCGTGGAACTCCAATGTTATACAGAATAAACCACAGGGGGTCTTATTGGAGGAAACCTTAATGCCTGTAGAAAACTGTTTTTTATGGGGGGGGTGGAGACCGTGGTACATGAATATGGTTGATATATGTGCATGTTGGGCAGAAAGGCACAATAAATTGTATTACTGGTCTTTACCATAGCACCATCATATTCCGCAGCGCTGTACAATGGGTAACATTGGCCGTTTCAGCAGTAAGCTACATGTAACCCGAGTGTTCTGTGTTGGCTTAGCCGAAATACAGCGGCTTTTATTTTTTCTTTGGCTCTGATTATGCTGGTATTCGACCTCAAAACTAGAAGCAGATCCCAAATACCGTATTTACTCAAATAGAAGCGAACCGCCTCAAACTTCACTTAGCGGTAAAGGAAAAGGCCTTAAAAGCCAACATATAATTTGCATGCCCCCCCTTTTTTATTTCAGATGCCCCTTTTCTTTAACATTATGCACCATTTACTTCGTTTGTGTGTCTGTTTTGTGTATCCTCTCTGTACATCTGGTACAGTGTTTGCTGGTAGATTTGACTGATATCAAACATCAGAATGCGACTGGTGAAGAATGAAGTATATGAAGGTGAAGAGAATGAAGAGAGAAGACGGCAACGTGAACATCAAGTTAGATTCTCTTTTCCTTGGCAAAAATGTTCCTTAGTCTACTTTTTTTTAGGTTCCGTCCCGTGAAATTCGGGTGTTTCCCAGCATAAAAATACTGCCTATGCCTAATGCTTTGTAAGCCGTGTATGTATGAGAGGGACACGTAGCCTAAATGCTGGTAGGTGAGACAGAAAAGGTGGAGCCACCCGGCATCACATAACTCCTCCTTCTTTAGGCCCCACCCTCTTTATCTCCTGGGACACCTGGAGCCAAAGTCAGCCAGTATGGTGATGGAGCGTTACGGAAGTGGAGGAAACCTCATCATGGCGTAAGACCTCGTCTTGGCGTAAGACCAGAGCAGGCTTCTCCGGCTGCCGGTGCTCGGCATTGCGTGTTTCCGCACGTTTCATTACGTTTCATTGCGTTCATGTTAATGACCTGCTCCGATACGCCTTCAGGTCGTCCGTTCCCTTCTTACATTTCATGCTCTGATAATTTTCTCAGCTTTTTTTCAACTACGTTTCTGTTAAAATTGGCAACTATTCTTGCTGACTAAGCGAGATGACATGGTTGTCTAGTCTGTGTTTTAAACACAGGACTCATGTGACGGCCCGTGTCACATTTCAATGCTAATGGTGTTATAAGGGTATTATTGGAAGAGATACGTAAGCATGCCGTACACCATCTACCCCTCGGGGCAGCTGAGCTTTCACAGCATTGCCAGACGAGGTAATTACTGGCTTGCTGTTGTGTGAGTGGCGTTGCTAACCACAACTTGTACAGTTCACCGTCACCACATAACTAATGTGATGGCACCTATAGAGCTCTCAGAACATTTACCGGCCCTGGCTGTCCATACTGAACCGATTAGCTCACGGCTCGTGCCCATTAAAGTTAATGTGAGTAATGGCGGCCAGTGACCTCTACGCCAGCCAACGGATTAAGTTGGTTCATTCTACTCTTCCTGTTTTCAGTAGAGAAGGCCAGAGAATGGTAACCAAGCGGTGCGTGTGCTGATTTACATGCGGTAGGATGCAAAATCCTAACACATGGAAACATGGAAGGAGGATTGGAGGAAGATATTGCAATAAAATGATTATTATTTAAAATAAATTAAAAAGTAAATATCACGGCCACAGCAAAAATTTGGTAAAATCTGCCGTTGTAATTTTAATAACCGGTAACCCCTGGGGTCTTTATGTTTCATTAACCCCATCGTGCTGTCTTCTTAATATTTTCTTGGTATGGTATATCATCGTCAGGTTTCTGGCTATGGTTTAGATTTTTGGCCACTAGTCTGCTATATTCTTATTTATTTTGAGTCGGTATAACCTGTAAAATGAACCGGGTACATGGGCAGCTGCATGCACCAACGTCATGTGAACTGCAATTATTATGGGCATCTATGGGCATGTGCCTGGAGTTTCCTCGCGGCAAGCATATTTAATAATTTGATGTAATTGTCGTATAATTACAAAGTCGTTTGTCCCGAGAAGCCAAAATCGGTTTATAATGAGATCGGGATCCTAATGTGTGTGAAATTAATTGCTAGTCTCAGTCCAAATCTGTTTAGTTTGCCCGGTAATGAATAACTGTGCAGTTATGAAGCGCGTTACCTCCGCACATTGCAAAGTTTAACAGACAGTAATTACTCATCAGTATAGTTATTATCCAATTATAATTGGTACATCTGATCTTGCAGTGTTAGCAAAAGCTAATGTTTTTTTTTGTTGTTTTTTTTTTAAAGAATGGTTTTCATGGTACAAGAGTATATTTTTCTAGAAAGTAAAAAATTGCTGCGCTGTTGAGAAGACGTACTGCAATTTATGCAAATTGAGCGTTCTTAAAGCGTTTTTGCTGGAAATCGGCTGGGCTGAGAGCATTCTCTGAAACGAGGTGTAATTTACATAAGAACTACTTATTTTTCCGTTGGGTAATAGGCTCCGTTTAAAGCTATATGGAGGCACGAGGGATATATCGGTATACTCTCGCGTAAGTGAAACCTTTAACCCCGTCTGTTGGCTTCTTGGAGACGAGATAGAGGAGGTCTTCTGCTGGCGAGAGCAGCCATGGTCTTTCCGCCCCTCCGCGGACGCTGCCTTCCGTAACGTATCATGGAAAAGCAGTCTGCGGCTGAAAATATTGTTGTAACCTCTGTCCTCTTTAGCTGTTTGCTTGTTCTATAGATTAACCGTTTTCAGGAATCGAGAAGCAACCTTCAAACCTAATCAGCTTACGTGAAGGTTCATGCCGGTGTTTGTGTTTGTTCTTGTATCATTTCTTTAAATGTAGTTGACTTTTATGACTATTCTAAGTAGATCTATCCTGTAGAGGACGGCTTTTCTTTCTCCTGCTATTACTGCGCTAAAGACTTCATCCGTTCAGCAGTGGGGTTTGTTCCGTACATCTTCAGGTGGCTCTATTATAATTTATGACCCAAGTCTCTGACGGTTGGGTGTAAATTTTGGCAGGTTCCTTTAAGTATTTTGGATCATTCTATGGTCCGTTCAAGAATTCTCTGTTGCTTTTTCTCTACGTCTTAGAAGTTCCTCCCGAGCTGACTCTACCCTCTATCGAGGGATCCATGTATAAAGTGGATCATTGTTGACCTTATTCGCAAGCGCCTACCCAGAATCCTTTGTGGTTGTGGCAGCACCATGAGATTCTGGTCTGGTGTCTGTAGATGAGTGTTTAATAATGCTTCTACTACCCGCTATAGCAAATACTGCTTGGTGAATAGTAAAATTACTCAGCTGGTTGTTGTTGTTACATCTGATCCTGAAATCTATGCATAACACCCAGGTTGCATATACCTCTAGGCTATTAACCTACTATATTCAGCTACTTAACTCTATGGTTTTAATGTAAGATTGAAATCATATGCATAGTCATTCTTGGGGGTGGCATATAGATAAGAATAAGGAAAGATTCTCCCCCCACATGCCCTGGCTTTGAAATAATAGTAGCATGTTTTGGGGATGTTTCCCTTTAAGTAACGTGTCAAGATAGTAGCTTTGGAGCCGAACTTTGGCCACTGGGTCACTTATTAACTTGCACTGAATCACGGAAAATTGGCTATGTAACTTTTTAAAGTATTTACATGATGTGCAAAACATATTGTGCTAACGTTAGCGCCAGTGTTTTGTTTGTTAAATTGACGAGTCTACATTTCATCTTCCGGGAACTCGTAAAAACACCAGCCCTAACTCAAGCTACATATTCCCATCTTATTTACTTATTTTTTGTGGATAATTTTTCCAATATAAATACTATTTGATACAATAGAAGACCCACTTGGCCCATCTAGGCAGCCTATTTATCCCGTAGTAAAGACTCAGTCAATCCATAATCTTGTTAGATTCAGGATTGTCCCGAGTCTGTCCCATTCTTGTTTAAATTTCATCAGATCCATGAAAAATGCTGTAAAATCTCTGCTTGAAGGGACGCTTCAGCCAACATATGGCCTCTACATTTTCGTGTGGCCCATTTTGCAAATACATGGGGGAGGGGTTCTGCAGAAACCCCCAAAAGGCATTTGCACCTTTTCCCACCCCAGTCAAATGCATCACCCCGCACATCACTCACTCTCCCCGAGTCGGCTCCAGCGCAGTCTCAGGAGTCTATTTAGACCCCAGTGTACATGTGGAAAGTCTTCTCATTGTAGGATTACTTTCATGCCACTGATTGGATGCTTAAGCTGTCAATCAGGGGCAGGAATCCTCCCATTGATTGGTACTTGGAGTTGTGGAGGATGAAGATTTTTGCGGGGGGCACAAAATAATGTTTTGTTTGGTTATTTGGCAGGGTCGCAATAAACTATTGGACAGAATTCTGACCTAATAGAAAGCGCCTCGTTTTTGGTGGAAGCTGCAGAGCATCCATGCGCGGGGAATGCCCAGTTTAAAGTGCCCTTACTTGACACTTGGTCCCACTGGGCTGCTGATGTCAGTCTTTGCGTGTTTTCACCAGCTGTCTCTCTTCTCGGCTGAGGCTGACCTGCTGTATACTGGGTACTGCAAACAACACGGCGCCCAGGAGATCTGGACTAAAGGTTCATGTATCCCCCCCCCCGGTGTACGGTGCTATTAGATTGCAGGCACATAAGGATTTATCTGAAGTAGTCACTACAAAGTTTAAAAGTGGCAAAAATGTCGCTCAGTATGACTAATGTACAAAAAAACCTCTTTTTTTCTTCCGCTAAGCCTGCTTTTTTCGCTCTTTCGCTTTTGAGTTTAGAATAATCGGTTAAAGGTAAGCGTTTTCTTTATGTAATGTGAGCCGGTCGCTTAAAGGTGTCAGGGCGCACTTTATAGAGCGGGTGCATAATTACTCGCTACGGACACTTCAGCCATCACAAGCACTGGATAGCTGCGTGGTCCCGCCATATGCATTAACCCTTCCCCCACCCCGCTCTGCTGAATACATCTCCCTGCGCGTGATATACTTGCCTCCAGTCTTGAATGGGCTTGAATAGGAGCGCTTTCCTGCCACGGATTGGCTACTTCAAGCAGCCAATCGGTGTTCAGAAATGTTGGACCTTGGAGGAAGGCAGCTGCAGCAACAGGGCTGCACCTTGTAGGTCAGTGAAGTGTTTTTTTAACATTTTTAAGTAGTTTATCGTGAATTCTGTAATGGGGGTGTCAAACATTAAACTGTCCCGTATGGGTCACCAATATATAAGATGTATGAACAAATAGTTTAAGTATTACTAAGAAGAAAAATCAATGAGACATCTGCCGAGTCTGTATGAAGAACCTCTAAGACTTTTTACAGACCTTCTTTCGCATCAAAACAACTTTTATATGAACGTTTATTGAAGCAGTCTTGAAGAATAACATTAAGATACAATCGCACATTTCACGCTAATTATGGTTTTTATTCCATAACAAAAATAGCCGTTGTTTTGTTACTGTACCGATCAATTAAATTCTTTTTTGGCACCCTTGCGTATTTGTTCCCCCCTTCTTTCCATTTTTCTTTCGAGGTGTTTATGCCAGTTTTTGTGTGTTTTTCATGCTTCTCTCCTGCTTGCGCCGAGCATTGTTTTCTCCAGCCCCGTACTGAAAACACGTTCCTCTTTATTATTGAGTTGATTTCGGTGGCGGCCGCGCTAATCAGAAAATAAAAGCAGAATGACCTGGTTATTTTTACACTTTCCTGTAAAAACAGCACCGAAAACCGGTCCACAATGAGCTGTGATGTATTTCCTCCGCGAGCACGGAAAATGGGCCATTTATTATTATAGCTCCTACTCGCCATGACCCCGCTGACATTGGGATGTGTTACGGTATAGTAATAATAATAATAATACGGAGCAGCTTAGAACAGAGGTCGGGAGATGACTTGCTTACTATTTACATCGTTTTACCGATAAAGTACTTTTTCTGCCCGTATTTGGTGTCCTGGTTGTGCACTTCTGTTCTGTTTTTTAGATGGAGACAGCCATATCCTTTATCTTTTAGGACCTGTCTTTACATCCTTTTAACTTATGTGGTTGGGGAAATAATCCCTACCCCCCCAATGAATTCGTCATAGCAACACCACGGAAATTTAACAGGGCCATGCAGCTGTCATTTGCATTAAAGTGGTGGCTGGAGTGCCCCTTTAAGTGTTACTTATGTATTACGTCTTTTTATTCTTCAAGCGGTTCTGGGTAGTTTGAAGGCCGGCAGCGATCTTCACATTACCCTTTTTTTTCCGGGACGTGACGAATGCGTTTGAGCGCGGCGCGTGCTGACTATAGAAGTGTAACGATTCAGGCATTTGCCAGGAATGCGGTTGTGTAACGGTGATATAAGTCAGTGGCCGATTGTGCTGCCGCAGAGTTTGAGTGTTGGAGAATGAGATTAAGTCTCGGAATGTTTGTGAAAACCCACATTTAACGAGCCCTTCTCGTGCTGTGTGTGTATATATATATTGTGTGTGTATATATATTGTGTGTGTATATATATTGTGTGTGTATGTATATTGTGTATGTATGTATGTGATTCAGTATGTTGGCACTGCTGTTTACAGGTAATGCTTAACCTTTTTTTGTGCTGGTGCCGGGATTCTGTATCCTATGAATGTTTAAAGAAGAAGCTAAGCAAAAAACATAAAGCAAGCATGCGGCTCCTTATCATTACTAACCCGTTGTAGATATATTGCATACTGAGATACTTGCCATGGTGGTACATCGATGCCATTTCAAATACTCCTGCGGGAAGGGCTGAGCCGGTCCGGTATAATGGAACGCTCGGTCAGTTATAGCAAGGGCTGCTCGGACCTTTCTGCAGGGGAAACCCACTGGGCCTTTACCTTCGTAATGTATAGGCGTAGGCCCCGACATAAGATGGGGCAATTCTTCCACTATGTATGCCCGCTGCGTTGACTTTTTGTTTGTGTGACTGCCCTGGCCTTGCAAAGGGCAAACTGTCCAGAGAAGCGGGGAAGGGGGGCATTGGCCTTTCAGGTTTGTGTCATACTCGGGTTAGAAATAATATGTTCTTCCTCTAACAGATGAACTGACCCCTTTCTCCATTAGTTGTTTGTTATAAATCTGGCATGAGATGTCTGACCTCTGGCCATGTGAAAAAGTGACACAAGGCGGGTATGTTTTTTTTGGCTGTTGGATCTGTGTTTATGTACCAAAATAATTTGGAGAGGACCCGTAATGCCCCCTACAGCCTCATCGATAAGTTATGCATATTAAAGTGCTTTATCTGCTAGCGGTAAGTAGACTGCGCATGTGCTCTGGTAGGCAGGAGATCCGTTCGGCCAGAAACATCTCCTGTAAAGTGCCTATGGTGGCTAGAGGGTCCCTTTTAAAGATGGTAACATGTTAAAACTTCGGACATAGTCACTATACAAGCCAACCAAAGATTTATGGGTAGGAGTCACTCGGTGCTTCTGTTCACCCGTGAGCAAGACCCATTTTATAACCATCCTAAATCACTTACGCCGTGACTCACTCGCTGGATCAGAGACGGCCCACTGAAAAAACGTAGAGCAAAAATTGGTGAACTGTTTGTCAAACATAAATCCCCACTCAGCAGTGACAATTACCTTAACTGCTAATAATCTCATTTATGTGTGATCAAAGTACAGTACATAAGGCCGATTTAGGACACGGATTCTCTTTGTATGAGAAATCAGAAATGGTTTTACACTCACATGGAGGTCGGCTCACGGCCACCCATCAGGCTTACCGGTAGGGACCCCCCCAGAGCGCCACAAGGTGGGCACATGTGATTTGTGTTCGTGTCAATAATAATAATAATAATGATGTACGTTGTTAAATTGTAGCAGTAGATCTTCTGTATGCAGAGTTGGCCCTTTTCAAGCACCAAAAGCTGGCAATGATGGGGGGCCCTGGTACTTTGAAGCCAGTGGCCACGTGATGTAAGTATGGCCAATGGCAGGTTGCGTGGCTGCGTATCCAGAAGCATGCCGAGTTTGTGTTGCCGTCGGCCGTCTGTCACCGGTATTTATGATTAAACCTGAAGAGTTAGACAGAGGAAGGCATGGTTGTTAAAGTGTTTTAATTTCTACAAATAAAAGGAATGCAAAAAGCAAAAAAATCATTGTAAAAAATGCTTAGAATAGGAAGTGGATTAAACACAATAGAAACCTCTCATATCCCCTCCTGTACACACTCTGAACTACTAAGAATGAAACTGTGGCTTCCAAACACACAGGAATGGGGAAGAGTCTCACGGTCTTAACCCTTTAATGATAAACACCTCCACCCAGGAAATGTGCCCAAATCTTTAAGACAAATAATGGAAAAGCTAAGGTAGAGGCCCTTATATTTCTGTACACTTCCCACCGCACAGAGACGGAACAAATACAATGCAGACTGCGTTTCACACACCCTTCACAGTTGAAGACCAGAGAATCGGTATTGGGACCGAGCGGGAACCTTTAATGTTTTCGTGTCCCTCTGATTGTCCGTGCAGATTGACCTCTTCTAGAAAATAAATGCTAGTGACGGCAGCTTTCCTGAATAGAACAAGAAGGGCATGTAGGTATGACTGGGGTATGATGATAATTATTCTATATAATAATAATACTCGGAGCGTTGCGTTCATAACTTTTTACACCCCTGTGAATAGGTCATTGTAGCTGCAGCGTTGCCCATTTGGCCCCGTTGTGACATCACCTCCCGGTCAGGGCCATTGATGTGCTTATAGCCCTAAAATGCGCTGGTATTAATTTGTCAATTAAGTAGAGGCCTGAATCATTGTGTTTAATACACTGACCCCCCGTGTGAAACGGCAGAAAATATTCCCCAAGGGCCACCTGCTTGTGTAATATAACACAGGAGAGAAGAAACCGAATCCCACCCAGTCCACACATGTGGAAAGTTCACATTTCTGAAATGCTTGCTTGATTATTTTGTATCGGAGACTAATTTACCTTGGGGCTTAATAACTAAACAGTGATTTACGCACGTGGCCCTAGCTTAAGATGATGTCTGGTTGAAAGTTGTGTTCCGGTTTGCACTGAGCAGCTTTGTCAGCGACTTGACTGAACCAATGTAAGTTTACACTGGCAACGTCTGAGTCGGGTCCGTGGAGTTCTGCCCACAACCAGAACTTTGTGAGCGTACTCCGCGCATGGAGCCTGGTGGCGAGTAACAGTCTGCCTGTACAGCCTCAAACTCACTATAACACTCAACATCTGTGCTGTGAGCTATAGCCCACTTATTAACCCTTTCACAGTGGAAAGGAATAGTTTCTCACCTGACATGTAAGTCTATCTAGGGTATGATCTCCTCTCTATACCCGTTTTTTAACCCCTTAATGTATTGTTGCTAATGTATCCCTCCTCTCGTTGTTTCTGCTGGCTAGTTCACATCTTGTTTAGTACTTGACACATTTTTCCACCTAAGGAGAGGAACTTTATAGTTTTTATATTTAAGTTTTGCTTCCAAGCGTCTCCTGGCTTGTTTTTGTTTCCAGGCTGTATTATTATGCTCTTGTAATCGCCTCCGTTTTGTTGTCCTTACTTCTAAAGACTCATTATGTGGCAGTTCTGCACATTTGAACTCTTGGACAATATATATTTTCCTATTTGTACGTGTGTATGGGAAACCCCCTTGGCAGTTCGACGACAAAACAGTAGTAGCATTTGTTGACCCTTCGCTTGTTATCAAGATGATATCCTGCTGGAGAGGGCCTTTTGGAAACGGCAGCCAATCAAATCATCAGATTTCCTTCCTTCCAGCCCTGAACTCGGTCTTGAACCCAGATTACTTAAGGTAATATGAATCTATATATTCCTTTTATATAAAAAGAGGCCTATATGAAAGGAAGGCGACTCTTGATAAGCATGGGTTGATCAGGGTTTTTTGCCTATGTGTCACTTTGACCAACAGGGGTGATGGATCAGCAGAAGTGGTAGAACATTTGAACATGACCGTTTCCACTCCTCGTAACATATAACTAACTAAAAGAAACCAAAAACACACGGGTGATTGAAAAGCGATTGTTTTGATTCTCTAAGAATTTAGAAGAACAGTAAGAGCGCTCTTGTTTCCCACCGGACTGCCTCGGTTTTCTCCAACAGGAAGCAGTCGCAGGTGCCCACCGCTCACTTAAAGGCACGATGCTGTTGTGAGGGATTTCATGTTTTCCCTGGAATGTGGTTATGATGCAATATTAACAGAACTTTGATTTAAGTTTATGGTTATATGAAAGATATTTGCTATTTCTGAGTAAAATCTAAAACTACATCGTAAGGCCATACAAACCGGCTATACATTGTTTTGAAGGCCTTATCTAGGCTTGCCGACTTACCTTGGTAGCTATTATTGCCAGTTAAGTTGCAGTAATGTGAAAGAACATAGAAGGCTAAAATTTCAGCCCCTCTAGACATATAAAAGGCACATCACTGCGGGAATTGGCGGTTAAACTGGGCAGAACTAACGAGTAAGTTTACTTGCCCTCCCATTTAGCGTTCCATTTCGATGTTAGTCTGCGTGGCAAACAGTGTCTGTGTAATGGGATTCACGTAAGGTCATAGAAGCAGATGCGTCGACTGTCTGGGTTTAGGTCCGACGTCTGTATTGGTAAAAATTGTTATGACAAATGCCATGTTATGCCACCAGATACATGGATGAGAGAGTGAAATCTTAATTTAGGTGCATCTTTTTAATAACAGCATAGTCAGATATAATAACTCCCATGTTTTGTTTTGTTTTTTTATAATTTTATATATTTTTTTTGTAACATTGTAACTCGGGGCTTGGCTAAATCTGCTTATGGAAGGCTGTAAAATGCGCTGTGATGGTTTGCTAGCAGGTTACGCATTGTACAACATGCCAACGTCACACGTAACATGTAAGTAAAGTGGGTGGCATCTTTTGAGGAATGAGAAGAATATAAATATTCCTAATAGAAATAACATGATTTCCAACCGGATGGTACACAAAATTCTAATAACTTTTACCCCATATACTTGTCTCGTTGTTACAAATACGTTCATGAAAAATAGAAGAGAATATTATGCAGAACGTAAGAACCGCCTGCTGCGAACACCGTAGCCTCGCACAAAACCCGTGCTTTTTCATGGCTTTGTTTTCCTTCGCTTACCGCTGCCTATTGTCAAAGGACAATAATAGAGAACGCCTTGAAGTAAATACTTTTTGACAACTCTTCAAAGTGAACTTTAAATGCAAGAGACTTGGAACAACGTTTCGTTAACTAGAAATATGCAAGATTTTCTGAACGTTTGCTCGGATCCCTTTTAAATTGTGTGTGATTTTGAGATTTGGTTTACTTTTATAATTCCCTGGAACCGGGAGCGTTTGAAGTCCTCCTTCCAACCTTAAAACAGTGTTTGTCATAATAATGAACTGTCGTCTTACAGTTTGAAATATTACTCCCGATACGGCTGGAGGATCTCCGTTTTTCCTTTGACACCAACACAACCTGAGTTGACCGGCTACATCTACTAGTCGCCTGCTTTTTAATGACAAAACTCACCCTATTATATTTATGGTTGAAATAAAAAGTAAAAAAAAAAAAAACAACAAAAAACACACGTTAAGTCTTAAATCTATACTTTAAGGGTGACTAATTGGGCGATTTTCCATGTTTTGTCATAGTAAATCAGAATGGTCTTACTCGCCAGTCCTGATTGTTGAGCGGTTATTACTACCACTTTGCTCACTGCTCTTTAAAAGCCAAGTTTTAATAAAAAGGGATCAGATTTATGAGTTTTGGGTGAGTCACAAAAATCATTAAAGGTCCCGTTCCACGAGTCATAAGATTAACACAGAAGTAAGATGCTGTCCTGCTGCGGAGGTTCATTTTAAGGTAAAGTACCTTTACTTCAGAGAGAGATGTCTACATGAGATTGTAAGCTCACTAGTACAGAGCCATATTTTCTTTCTGCACCAGTCAATGTTGGTTTTTACTGTCCCCCTTATTGTAGTAGCGCTACAGTATCTGCTGGCGCTATACATATAATACAATGCTTCGATATTTCCCAGTGGTTTCTGCTCCGTGTATGCATTGCAACCTGTCTGTTGCTTTTAGGGGAACAACAAGACAGTGACAAACAACAATAACTATTAACAAGCCTGGTGAAGCCGCTTTAATTTGCGTCCAGCTAAGTGATGTACAGTTTTTTTAAAGTTACAGCCACTTGCATGCTTTGAATTATCATGTTCTTGGTAGAAGACACAGGAGATGCTACCACAAATGTATTTGTTAATATTAAAAAAAAAATACAATGTGATGTATCCCAAAATGTTGGGAAAAAAGTGATGGATGGGGTCAGATAACTAAAGACTGATAGAGCTGCAGCTCGTCTCAGGTCTTGAACGGCAATCACTTGTATGTGGAGTCATGTGAGGTGTGCCTTATGGTCTGTCCTAGGTTGCCAAATCTTGGACAGAGTCTTCATGGGGTTCATAACTTGTGAGATTGCAACAAATCTTATGAGGAATCATCAGCGAGGCACGTGGAGAACATCAGGAATGGGGCCATCAGCAGGAGAAGCTCATATGCCTCCAAATGTATAGTGAAGCTAGCAAACCCACCTGTCTGGCGACTGCTCCCAAATGGGGTTCAGCAACCGTTCTGATGCGTTTGTGAAGAGTTTGGTCTGGGTGATGACTGTGTATTATACGTCCAGGTGTGTGCTCGGGGGTATTATTGATTCTCCTTGTGTTTTATGTTACTGTATTTCTCCATGTTCTTTTCTCGATCTGTTTGAGTGGACTATGCCTGGACAGATTTTGCAATGTTTAGGTAGTTGAAAAAAACATGTTGATGTCCACATTTCCACAAAAGTGAAAACAAACGTTGAATAAAGTGTACGTCAGAAAATCCATTCCTGCCCGTTTTTTGGAATTGTATTACTTTATAATGGTTTGTTTTAAAGTTCACTCTCAACCTTTGAAGCTGGAAGAGCCTCTACCTCTGTTGGAAGCAGTTAGGTACACCTAATAGTCATGTGATACAAACACAGACTGGAACATTCTTTTTTAGGTCATAGAAACCTTCAAAGGAAAGAATAAAATTACAGATCTGCTAAGCTTTACTTAGCATAATTATTATTTAGTGGAACAGCACCTTTAGTTTTGCAGGAGCCGGCCCTCCTCCTGTGGTTTCTGATGGTGGTCTTTGATTAAACACTTATGATGGCTGCACTTGGGAGTTTCGGGTTGCACACCCAAAGGCCACAAGTGTTTTTAAAACCGATGTGTCTACGTTAACCGGTTGCAGTATGTGTGTAGGTTTAGAGGTGGGACGCGGAGGAGCAGAGTGGAGACCCGGGGGATCTCATAATGTTTGGCTGATCCAGGGGATCATCTTCATCATGACATATTTCTAAGACTCAACTGTGGTACAGTAACATATATAATCCCTAATTGTTTTCATAGGGTCTACAGCATTACATCCTAATTACATGTTGGCTGATGCTCTCCTAGCTTAGTAGACCACAGTAGACTAACCAAAGATGGAAACATGTTGCATACAATAGTCATACCTGGGAACTCTAGGTTTAACCAGAGTTTCTGGGAGTTGACTTCTTCTCCAAGCATAGGTGCAGCGTTTGGCCACATTGTCTAGATTGTAATCTCAATCCTTAACGCTCTACTCAAAGTAAACAAAAATTTATGTAAAACATGGCGGCCAATCTGGTTGGCTACCCTGGGAAGGCATGATAATAAGATAGAAACAAAGCTAGATTGGCTGCCATGTTTTAAAGAAACTTTAGTTTACTTTGAGTAGAGTGTTCAGGATCTACCCGAGAGCCTTTTATAAAGTACGTTATCCCCATACTATTGGCATTCTTAACTGTGCTTAAAAATAACACAAAAATATGTTCCTTCCATCCTTCAAAGAAGATCAATTTAGTCTGGAATGCTCAGGGAAATTGATTTTGTCCAAGAAGTTGACTTGGGAATGGAGTGGCACATACTTAATGCAAGTTACTCCGTAAGGCTTTTTGCTCCCTGCTAACCTTTAAAATCTGTCCCCGGAAAGGATTGGGCCAAACATATTCCTAATTTATCAGATAAATAGGGATACACCAATTTATAACTTATTTTGGTTGGGTTTAACTCTTTAAGCAGAAGAGTAAGTAGGAAAATGATTTTAGTTATGTTCTTCCAACTAGTCAGCTGAATATAACCAAATGCTGCGGTTATACACATTGCTAGTATTGTTGAGATATAACATTTTGCCTCATTCATATTTTTTTTTCTTTTCAGAAAATGTTTCATTATGTTACACAGAGTCACTGATAGGTTGTTGCCATAGTTACAGGCAAAAAAGGCTTTTGTTAAGTGTCTTTATAATGCGATCAATCCAGTGGAAAGCATAAAATTACAGATATTACTATGGTTTATGTATGTAACATACTAGAGAACGGCAGAACAATGTATTTCTCATTTCAAAGCTTGCCATTGGTTCTTGACAAGTGTTATAATTACATGGAGTCCTGAAGGACGTCAAGCATTCACGTTGGTGCATAGTTTCAGAATCACTACCTGCAAACACCAAATCAAAGTTTTATTCAAGGCTATTCTTTTATCCGCACACCTGGAGGCGGACAGTGTTGTCGTTTGTGATCTTTTGGGTGGCTTTGGGTGCTGAAGCACCACACTGAGCTGACTCTTTATGACAATACTAATGAAGTCTTCTTCTCATGGCCGGCCCTACCATGGAGCAGAGTGGGGCGATTGCCCCAGGCGGCACTTTTGAAGAGGCGGCACTTTGCCATCCCGAGCGCCTTTTTATTTATTTGTTTTTAAGCGGAGGAGGGCTCTGCGAGCCCTCTAGTCTCGGTGCCGGCTTGTAATGCTGAGCGCCGGAATATGATGGAGGGTAGGGTTAAAAATAGGGAGGGAGAGGTAGGGTAGATAATAGGGAGGGAGAGGTAGGGTAGATAATAACCACTGGCGTGGGGGGGGGGGGCGTCAAACTTCACCCCAGGCGGCATTATGTCTTAGGCCGGCCCTGCCTCTTCTCCCTTCTTCATTGGTCGGAGGGTCAGCCATTGTATTGTTTACCCCAGGCAGTACGATAGGGTGGTTTTTTTTCTACAATAATGGACTACGATACAGATCTAGGGCACATGCAAAGGGCTAACATACCACTGGCTGAATACACACATACGCGCGCATGCATGCACACTGAATAATAAAGCCTGTGGTAGATAAGCACTATTTTCCCATTAACAAGGAAACTCTTCCTTGACAACCCCAATAATGTAGTTTTCTTGTTCCTGTTTACAGCAGCTTCATTCACACCTGCAGCCTTTTTTTTCCCTACTGTGTCCAGCTGTCTAACGCTGAAATAACATAAGTGAACTTGGAGGTGGACTCGTGTGTAGTGTTTTCTTTCAATCATGGGTACAAGCGAGGACTTCTTCGTTCTGCACGACTCGCATTAAATCATTTTAACGAGACATAAGTGTTGTCAACCAGCGTGGATTGCTCTTCTGTTTAGTTCTAATTTGCAGTTAGCTGTTGATGGTGCCGGAGAATGAATGCGCATAACATTTTCATATGCATGCTGTTTATAACTGTGACCCATATGTTTAACTCTTTGGGTGCCTACCATGTATGCCATTCCCATAAACAAGAGCTTGCATCCTCCCCTATAACACATCTTTTATTATGTCTTGCGTTTACATTTACATTGTCGATGATGATCCACAGCTTCATTGCAGTTTAAAATAAAGATCGTATCTGTTGGGAGGCAGGGATCAGTGCTTGTAACTGGCAGCCCAGTATAGATGCCTGTAACCATGGTAACTACATGGTAAAAACTTACTGTCCCCATTTGCTGATCTTCTTTTGTTTGATCCCTTTTGTTTGATCCCTGCACGTTAGCAATTGTTGCTGACAAGCTGCTCTGACATTGCGTTGTCCCAGAGGCACTCAACCTCCCAAATAATAAAACTGAAATATTACAAATAGTGATGGCTACCCTGTAATATGTTGTGGTCTGTCACTTATGTGGGCTTCATATGAAATATACATAAATGTACAACCAAGTATATGTTGTATCATTTGTCATTATTCAGCTTTATTATCATTCTTCAATTTGGCATATAGATGAGGAAGTATGAATATTTATGTTTGGCTTACAGTTGTATTTATAGAGTTAACTCTGGTCTGCTTCAGGTGCCACTCATCAGGCAGTTGCCACCTGGCACTCAGAGGAGCCAAGTCTCCCATAAATTCCCTCTCTCTCAATATCTCCCTACCTTCTCCACTGCCCGTTTCCATGTCCCTATCTCCCAGCTCCGCTTCTTCTCTTGCGTCTTTTTGTTCTTTTGTCGTCTTCAGCTTCTCCAAATGCTTTCCTCCTTCGTCCTCTTCTCCGTGAACCAGACCTCCCGGAGTGCTTCTGCGTAGAGGTGGAGCCTCTGGACACACCCTCTTATCCAATTGGAGGAATGGGGCAGCCTCTTCCCTTTTCTCTATTCGCATGAGAGGATGTACCTGGAGGCTCCATCCTTCTGTGGAAGTGCTCCAGGAGGCCAGGTTTCTGGAGAAGGGGGGGCAGAAGAAAGAAGACATGGGGGGGGGGCAGAAGAAGACATAAGAAAAAAAGAACAAGATGAGGCAAGAAGAAGTGCAGATACAGGAAAGGAGGCAAGGATACAAACAGTTGGTGGAGAAGATGTTGAGGGAGAGGGTGTTTACATATTTACAAGTGGGGGGGCAGGTGGGGTTAAATACAGGATGTGCCAAATACTCTAGGTACGCCCCTGCTAATGTGTTTGACTTTTTATTTTTTTATGAAAGGTGTCTTCCATCACATTTATCTCTGTAGACTTTTCCACAATGTTTCATAACCTAACATCATGGCCAGGATGCATCTGTGTTTATTCAGGATGTATCTCCTCAGTTGTCTTATGGGGAGTTCATCAAGACTATTGGTCTCTGCATATTTGCCCCCTCAAGGTACGTGCAGGTCCTGTTGTATATTATGTCCCTTTGGCACTTCCCACGGAGACTTTTATGAGCGAATGGACTCATTATACTTGGCGTCATCTCAGGTCCTTTTTTGGATTTAAGAATATTTGACAAAGCCAGGGAAAGATCTGGGATAACATACACCGCTGGGAGATTTCTATTCTGGTATAAAACCGCTTCTTTTGTGTAATTTGCTATAACATGGTCTGTTACGCAACTTAAAATTTGTACTTCTAATGGCAAAGTATATATTTTTGTGAAAGTGTCAGCCTACTGTGTGTGCCAGTGTTTTGGTTCCATCTTCCATAATCCAACATCGTGTCGTTCAACTCTTGCACCCCTGTGTTTTTATTAAAAACTAGTTTAAGTGCCCGTCTTAAGATGAAGCACTCATTTTGCCTTTTACGTTTTTTTTGTTGTCTACCAACACTTCCAAAATTCCCTGATTTCTCCTTTTTATTTTTTTCTTCCCTCTTCACCACCTATCACATTCTTCAAAAACAACCCCAACGCAATGGCTGCGTCTTAATCTCACCATGCAGCACCAGAGATCCTGTCAAGTGTACGTACCATCATTGCTTAATGTTACCGGTCATCCTCAACACTATAATCAAACACAGTCTGTACCACCCAAAAAAGACATGACGCACAACGCTGAGCAGAGCGCGGTGCAATCGAAGCAGCATGCTATGATCGTACGTTTGCTGTAAGCCCTGTCCGTCCTGTGCTTTTTATATGTATTGAGATGCTTCCTTCCTGGATTTTTTCCTCTTGATTCCTTGACTTAATGTTTCTATCATGTCTTCCCCTTGGCATAAAAAGGTTTTAAGACCGTTAACCATTAGTGGCCTTTTGAATTATTGGACTTGAACCATGGTCACCAAAACTAGACACCATCTTCTAAATGAGATCCCATCAGTGGTCCATGAAGCAGTATCAATACATTGTCTTTGTCGTTGTCTCTTCCTATAGAGGCTATCATCACAGCTTTTCTTATTGCTCTCTCTGCTATGATGTGGTTATTTGGTCAAGTGCGTAGAGGTAGCATCACGTATTTATAGTTTTAAAAAAGAAGCTTTTATTTTATAGGAAATGATATGGAGTAAGTATTCCATACCAGTGCATTCCTGTGCCTTGCCAATATCCCATCGTTATTATTTGTACACCTGCTTTCCTCTTCCCATCCTGGCCTATAAAAATGTCTACACATCAAAGCACATTTTGTCTGTAGGGATAATACATCTTCTGTTTAGTTTTCTCTCTTCTCAGTTAGGGCTCTTCAGATCGGTGGATATAGAGGCTCGCGTTAAAGCGCATTCAGACTTATTTCTATTTGTTCTACCGCCTTGGCTGTTAATGTTTGGGTGGCATTAAGCAATCTTAAAGACATCTACGTTCAGGCTCACAAAGCAGTGCATTCTCATCATGCACACCTTTTTTTTTGCAGAAAACTGAGAATGCTGCTTTTATTAAATCTGTTAAGGAATGGCTTTTTGTTAGGATTCTTTTACTAAATACGTACAAGAAAAAGGCTGGGGGATTTTCTGAAGCATCCCAAGAGTGGCGTAGCTTCCCTTAGATATTTTGTTTTGCGTTTGGTGTTGCTTCCTGGAAAGATATAAACCCATTTACTAACCTACATGTCTGTTATATGATCCACTAATAGATACCTAGAAAGGCCTTCCTTGTTACATTGGGCTGGTGGGTCCATGATGATCAGTTGGCTTTGAAAGCAATCTCACTATTTTAGTGGATCAGTCATGATAATCATCACCCCGTCCGCTTCCTATTTTTTGTCCTTAATAGTACTGGCATTCATGATCTTACAATCAGAGAATGATACAAGGCATTCATTTGGGGTTTCATTGGAGCCAACATCAAACTGTCATAATGTATGAGGAGGAGGCCTGGAGAAAATGGCCCTGTTTCGTTTGTAGGACGTGCTTTGTTTGCTGTAAAAGTCAGTGTGTAAGTGCTGCAGCATGTTAAGTAGTTTGTCTTCTGAATTTAAGTCTGCACACGTGAAGATGAAATACTTTAGCGAGTGGAAACAAGTTGCCGGAGCCCTGCTCTGCTGTCACGTCATGCTTTGCTTGACACAGAAGACGGGAAGCATCAGGACCCCAAGACAGTATGTCCATAGAGCTGGACCAGCCAGGGGAGCAGGGGTGCGGCCAGCGATTTGGTCAAACACCTTCCTCTCCCTCCTTGTACGCGTCTTGACCTGTGTGTTTATAGGTGAGCTTGATGTCCTGTCTCAGGGTCTGGCTGGTTCATCCATCTCCAACACCTCAAAGACTAATTAAAAAAAAAATAAAAAATTAGGGTCAGTGTTAAATGGACAATCCAGCCATCATATGCACTTTAGTGCACGTGCGAGATGAGTGATCTCTTTATATTTCTGTGGGGTTCTACAGAATACCTCCTTACGTGTTTGCCCATCAGTAGTTGGCAGCGCAGGAGATATGTTCGTCTGTCAACGTCTCCTGACACATACTATATTTACCGCCAGTTCCTTCACTTGCTCGGCGAGCGTTTTGGGGAGGCCTAACAATGCCCCCGGTGCATATGCGCAGAAAATGCGCCCATATATTTTTTTCTAATGAAACTATTCACAAAAGTGTGACTGAGTTTTAATAATGTTACGTCACTGTAATCAGCCTAATTTATGAAGTAGGTAAAAGACGTGAAGACGTGAAGCCCAGATCTAAGCACTTCTTCATGTAGCTTTGTGCCTTTCTCCCCCTGTTTAACTTTTCGTCAGCATTATTGTTTTTTTGTTTGATTTTGGGGACGGCATTGAATAGCCCGGTGACGTCTCCCTTTTCAGGACATCCGTCGGTGCTGGTCTTTATCTTGCAGCTTGCTTAAACTTTCCTTTAAGATGTGAGCTGCTTCCTGCGACACAGGAATTTCCTGCAAGAACATGACTTTAGCATAACCTACAAAAGGGTCTGCTTCTAGGCGCAGATACGTCTCCATTCTACAAACCCGAGCAGCGGCGATCTCTGGGTTTTGGACTGCCTTTTAGACATTGTCTTTGGTTAAAAGGCGGTTTCCGGTTTCTGTATGTGACCGTTCTAATGAGGCATTGTCATTTGTCTTTGAAGCACCCAAACAAAAAGCACTTCTGAAGACCACTGTTGTGACTAATTATGGCTGCAGCCGGTTAATTTATCATGATCTTTAATGAGATTCTTGATGTTTCATATCGTTCATGCTGTAACTGCTAATCGCTTAATTACCTTTGCAGTGCATGCGATGGAGCGTGGGTGGTGCTGGCCATGTTTGAAGAGTCACAAAGGTGAATCCACCATGAAGTTGAACAGGAAGGGTGTGATTTTTACTGTTGTGTGCTTTCTGACCTCTGTACAGCAGGCCTCCTCCTATGTGCTTTTAGATTAGACTATGCAGAATATGCCATAGAAACAAGTAACTTTGGTATATTGCAAATGTCCGATCCGTGTCCCTGCGCAACTATTCTGCGGCCAACCAAAGAAAACCATAAATCTCGACGTCTCCTTCCTGGTAACATAGTTTAAAAATCAGTATACAAACCCGGCTTACACCCATGCCTAGCTATGTGCGTGGCCTGTGACAGAGCCCTAAATTATTAAGCACTTCAACCTGTTGCTGTGAAAGCGGGGCAGTAGCTGAATGCTTTCGTTTCGAAGGGTTAAAGTAATGAGCTCGTTATGTAACAGGAATGATTACATCACTAACCTGGTTTTGTGCCATTTTTCTGTCTCTAGTTGGATGCGCGTTTAACCCTTTTGGTGACAGGTTCCTTGTCTGGTGCCAGAACAGTTAAGTCTTCTAGTTACAGAAGTTACCATTAACTTTTGTGTGTTGCCTGTTAACCCTTTAGTCGCCGGCAAAAGGCTCGTTCCAAAACAGGTGAATTGCAGCCCTTTTCGTTGCCGCTCTAGGGGTTAAAAGTGAGTTTGTGGAGGCGGCACCAACCCTCCCCTTCTCCTCCCCGTGTTATACAGACGTTTGATTCATGGCAACACATTCTTGGTTAACAGGAAGGGTTAACAGCTTGGCTACTGATAACTACCTTCACAGGCTGAAGGCTGTATTTATATTCTACATCTTACCCAGTTCTTTCACGCATTCCACAGCGAAATCACCAGCCATACCTTGCCCTGCGAATAAATCAGCGCCTGTAAATGTACTGGTTATATTCTTAATTACGTGCTGCCCATTCCAGACTTTTAAATGCATGGTGAAGACTTTCTCTGGAGGCTTCTTGTTCTTTTCTCTTTTTTTCCCATCTGCAAAAGAATAAACGCTTGTTCGTAAAAGAAGTGCCGCCCTCGGGGATTAACCAATTTCATCCAATTCACAGAACAGCAGAATAACACTTTAGTGTAGTATCCATGTAAAGGTGCTGTTCCACTGCTACAGAATGTGAATAATGTTCTGTCTAAGCAAATAACCTTATATTCAGGTCTGTCATTTATTTTTTCCTCATATAGAAACATCACAAACTTTTGGGAGGCCTTTTCAGTTTCTATGGCAACAACCCATGTGAGCCTGCTTTTTGTGTTGCGTGACAATTCAATGTTCTTGGATAAAATATAAATGTGGCACATTTTTACGCGATTAGAGTTACTTCTGGGGAAGGCTTTTGGATGCACGCCAGTTCCCAAAAATGAGGTTTCTACGGACGCATTCAGTATAGTTGGTGGAACGGCCAGCAAGTTAGAAGAATTAACAGGAGCATTGCAGCCGATAGTAATTGGTGATAACTCCCAAACTATCAGAATTGTTTGCTGCGATGAATATCCATCGATATTATAAAGAGGCACCTCTATAACAGCCCTGACAATAAACGCCCAATGTATGCTTATTTACTGCTATAGCCTAGTGCGCTGCATTCATTGGAATCAATCGTGGTCGCCTGAGGCTATTATTTGCCCCAGTGGCATGACGTCTATGTGTTTATACTGGCAATACGTGCCGTTTCATTTTCATAAGTCAATATACGTTTCTTTTTATCTCTGTGCAATATTTTTGTTTGTTTTAGAAAATTAAGACTTTTTTTGTTCCTTTTTTGTGTTTCTTTTTTTTCTGTTTCGTAGAAACGCAGTACAGATCGGATACGTTTATCTGGCTACTGACCTAAAATGACAAATGCATGGGCAATGCTATACGGCATCGCAATGCAAAAATGCTAAATTCAAAAGTGAGAACTTAGTAATGATTAAATAAATCATCCTTATAGAACTTTGCTAAGTTGGAAGGAAATTTACTAAATAGATCACCTTTCACACCAGATAATAATTGATTTCTGTTCAAGGTTGTTAAACTAAAACGCCTATTTTTGCAATTTACACAACTGCCTAAAACTTCTGCCCACTATCGATGTCTAAATATAAAATATACATATCTTTTGTTTAAAATCCCAAGCGTCGGATTAGTGGTCTTTCTAAAGAATCTAAATAAAGTGTAAAAAATATTCAGTGTATCGGATCTTAATGTATTCTGCTGAGCCTCTCGGATATAATGATCTTAATAAGTGCTGTTATTATTGAGACTTAAATCCCTTTTTTGTACATCTACTTCCTCCATCATATAGAGCTGGACGGGGAGGCATGCGGGAAAACTTCCAGTTCCTTAAGGTATTTAGCAAATCAGGCACCCCTCTTATATATTGCGTTGGGGTAGCACGACAATATAGCAAAAAGACCCATAAAAAGCTAACTGCGCAAAATGAGTCCCTTTAAACAGAACGCTGCACTCGTCTCTTCTCTTTTCTACGTTCATTTCTTTTTTTCTTAATTTGTTTTCTCTTTGGTAAGGATTTTCTCTCCGCGTTTTATTAAATCCATTTTCCCCCCTTGATTGCTGCAAGTAAAAACAGGAATTAGTGTAACTAGCCAGCAGACTATTTTCCTGTTAGGAAATTTACTTTGTGTGTGTGTTTTTGGCTGGAGATTAAGTATCTCCGTGTGACCTCAGATGTCCTTGTTACAATAGCACCAGTTTAGGATATTTTTGATGAGTAAGAAAGTTGCTGAAAATATGTAGCATCTTTTTATGGAACAATGAAATGTTTCATGGTCTACTGGCACAGCACGTTTACATATTGGACGTAGGAGGATTTGTTTTGAGCCATCTAGATATATAAATGTGGTATCACTTTTTGCTAAGTAATTAGGTATTAAGGCAGAAGGTTGCGTTTAAAGTGACACTCCACCCATCATATGTCATTGAGTGTCTATGTTTAAGAATGCTTAGGGGTGTTAGCATGAATGTGTAAGTTTTGTGTCTTATCTTTTGATGATCGTGATTATTCCATTATTTCTTACTCTTCTCCAGTGGAAGCAGTTTTTTTAAGAGTGTGAGGAGAAAGGAGGAGGAAAAGGGGCAATTTGTTGCATTTTAAGTATTTGTTATGAAAGATACACATGTGTAATACATGCACAAAGAGTGAATGAATGGTGTTTTAATAAATTGTCGTCTTGTCTTTCAGAACTCCATTCGGCATAACCTATCCCTTCACAGCAAATTTGTGAGAGTGCAAAATGAAGGAACAGGTAAAAGTTCATGGTGGATCCTCAACCCGGAAGGGGGGAAAAATGGGAAATCGCCCAGACGAAGGGCTGTTTCTATGGACAATAACAGTAAATTTGCCAAAAGCAGAGGAAGAGCTGCCAAGAAAAAAGCATCCCTCCAGTCAAGCCAAGACGGCAGTGGGGATAGCCCTGGATCACAGTTCTCCAAGTGGCCTGGAAGTCCAAATTCACACAGCAATGATGACTTTGAAGCATGGAACACATTCCGACCCAGAACAAGTTCCAACGCAAGTACAATCAGTGGGAGGCTTTCTCCGATCATGCCAGAGCAGGACGATCTTGGGGATGCTGACGTGCATAGTCTGGTGTACCCTACATCATCAACCAAGCTGACTTCTACTTTGCCAAGCCTTTCAGAATTGGGAAACTCTGAAAACATGGAAAATCTGCTAGATAACCTGAACCTCTTGTCGCCAAACACCTCACTGACTGTTTCTACACAGTCCTCGCCTGCCTCAATGATGCAGCAGTCTGGTTATTTATTAACGTCACCAAACACGAGTATGGGATCACCCAACCCTGACTACAGAAAATATAGTTATGTTCAAGCTAGTATGAACTCAATCTCTCAGATGCCTATGCAAACAGTACCTGACAGTAAACCATCGTATAGAGCTGTTGGTCCATATTCTGTTCCTGGACTTTTAAAGGAACTTCTTACATCAGATTCACCACCCCATAATGATATTTTGACCCCAGTAGACCCTGCAGTTTCACAGGCCAGTGGCAGAGTGTGTAAGAATTCGATGATGGTGACCAGTTCTTTAATGCCAGCATATGGCAGTCAGTCATCTCACAGCAAAATGACTTTTTCCCACTCACATCAGCCACATGGCCAGCAGACGTCAATCAATGGTCGTGCCTTGCCCAATACAGTGGGTGCCATGACGCACGGATCTGGCATTAACCACTTGTCAGCAGCGAAACATTCTTTACAAGTGCCTATGGGTCAGCCTATTCAGATGTCGGGTATGGGTCCGTATCCCGTTAACAGCTGCAATGGCTATGGAAGAGTTGGCATTGTCTCCATTCACCAGGAGATGCTTCCTAGTGACCTAGATGACATGCTTATAGAAAGTTTGGACTGTGACGTGGAGTCTATTATCCGTAATGACCACCTCATGGAGGATGAAGCAGATTTTAACTTTGATAGCATATTACCCAACCAAAGTTTTCCTCACAGTGTAACAACCACCACACATAGTTGGGTATCTGGATAAAGGCTGGAAACTGGTAAGCACAACGTTAACCTCCTTGGACTACATGTGTGTGCACCTATATATATATATATATACACACACACAGTGTATTATATAAATATATATATATATTATATATTATATATATATACACACACACACATTCACACACACATGTATATATATAACTATATATCATATATATATATATATATAATCTATACACACACACACAGTGTATTATATAATATATATCTATATATACACACACACACACACACACACACACAAAATCTTCACTGGCATACAGAAGCCTATTATCAGTATACCAGCAACCATTGCTCCTGTGTTTCAATGGCACTTTACTAATCCAAGATTACGTTTTAAAGGCTAATTGACCCCAAACTTTTGAAAACACACACAGCGATATCCAACATACTTTCCATTTTACATTGTATAAGCAAAGCCTGAAAAATGTTGCACAGATAATAAATAATAGTTTGGGCAGCATAGGCCAATGTTCTGTATATGTTTAAAAAAACTTTGAAATACTCATTTTTGACTGTTTGGGGCTAATTTTCATTTGTATATTTCTGGCACGTACACTCTAAAGGTTTAGTCTTTGTTGAAGTACCTTTGATACTTGCGTAATTCACCTTAGAAAAGGCAATATTTGTATTGTTTGAAAATACTAAAGCCTGCAACCGAGACCTGCTGATCTAGCATAGAAAACGTTAATTGAAGGTAAATCTGCTGTTCGGTCATTTTTGTTTTCATTTTTTCCCCATTTAGGTGGTGGTAGTGTCATAGTGGTGAGCAGAAGAAGAAAGTCCAAAGATGCCCTTCTACAGATTATATTTTCATGGAACCGTTTCTGTTTCTCAAACTTAACATATAACGTGGATTTTTCCTAAAAGATGTTCCTTGATGTATACAAGTTGTGATGATCTTGGAACTCTCTTCGCTACGAAGTGCCAAACCTGATACAAAACACAGTGGGGGAAACGGCTTGGATCAGGAATGGATAACCAGGCGACACTTTCATCTGCTTGCATGGACTATCTGTTGGACATCTTGGCTTTCAGAAGGCATTGCAAAAACTTTTCCAACCAAGGGGACTCGAGCATCAATTGGGCTTCAGAAACTTTAAAGAACCAGTGCTAACATCAGAGGTGTTTGTGTGTAATTCAGTGACTACCAAATGTATGTTGTTGGGCCAGCATTAATATCATTCTAAGTTGGTGCTAACCATGTTGTTTTTGTATCTTAATGGGATTTTGGTTCCCCAGATAAACATTCTATCGAAATTGCTTTTTATATTATATATATCTATAGCTATAAATAGATATAGATATATAGATATAAAATACATGCTCAAAACTAAGAGTAGTGTACTTTGTATACAAATGAACATCACTTTGGATCACTTTGTTAAATTTGCAAAAGGACTGTATAATAAATGAATACACAAAGCTTAGTTACAGAGACAAACAGGGTTACGTTATACCTTGTTACATATAGTGAACCTGAGACCAAATTTCTTGATGTGTAAAGCAGAGTGCTCAACTCATCCTAGTGCTTACAGATATATATCAAGAGAAATTTGCTCTCGATTTGATAATATTGCTGTCTTAATGTGGCCTCGTATTCAAATCTGTAACTATTTGCATACAAGGTCAGACCTGAAAGAATTGGAGCGTCTTGATTTTAAAGACCTGTTCTTAGCACAATATAGAAATACTCTTGACCTCTGCGTACTTATCCCAAATGTAGTTTTTCACTTTAATGGTTTTAAACCAGCATCGTTATACAGTTTAACCCCTTAAAAACAATGAATTGTCATGAAGGGGTTAAAAAAAATCAGCACAGAAACGCTCGATGTCCAGTTTATCATGTGCTTTTTACTGGATTTCTGGGCTTTTATGGTTAACTTTTTTTCATGAACATTAACGGAAAATGGAGGAAAAACATAAATGTAAATAAGAAGCAAACTTTCTTCCTTTTGCCTTAAAATGTATGTATAAATGTTCTTATCTGCAGCTTAGGAAATTCCCGAGACTCTGTGCCCCCCCCCCAGACAAGCTTTCTATACCGTAAAGTGTTTGATGCATTGATTGCTTGTATGATGCTAAGCCCCCCCCTCTGCGGCACGGCCGGTAATGGATCGTAGAATAAATCGTTACCGGCCGCTCACCGACACACAGTACAGGTTCTATTTATTTTCTAGAGGTTCCGCAATGTAATATTTAATGCTGGTCTCATAGTTTTCATTTGTCCTTCCTTTTAAAGGGAATCTGTCCTGGAAAAGGTTTGTGTACGTGTAGTATCATGTAGTTTTGTAGTAAGCCTATACTAAGATTATAGCTATGTACTGGTCGATAATCCATGCTTGGTTAGGGTTACCTTTTTAATTTGTGTGTTAGAACTTTTTTCCCCTGTCCCTTTATGGAAACACAACATGTTTTATTGGCTTCCCTTGCTCAATGGAAGGTGTCGCTGAAGGCAACAGCAAAAATGAAAGGGGTAACAGGGTAACACTTCACATCTTAATATAAGATTCAAAATAGAGGACCCAAATATGTCATTTAAGGGAGCAATAGTTACTTTATTGAATGTTTTTATCTTAAATAGATGAATACTTCCCCCAATCAACGCAAAAAGCCCATGTTTTTAGATGCATAATTGCATTCCCTGCTTATATAAAAAGCATGTTAGGGGCTTGAATTTTCAAATAAGACAAATAACCTGAAACCAAAATCTGAATATTTTGTTCCGTTCCCTTTATGATCTGGTTCACATTTCCACACTTATCATTTCACGTAGTTGGGTTAGTTTCTATTTTTGTTGCTTTGGTTTCCTCTTCATTCACCATACGTGGTATATATACAGTGTTTACAACACTGATTAGTCATTGGCGCACATGCATATGAGGAGTGTATGTATATGTGTGTGTGTGTATATATATATATATATATATATGCCATCATATACATTTCCATATATATGATAGCCGGTTTTTCCACTTGCAAATATGTGAAAGATTTGATTAGAACCACAATGCGTAATTTTGTATTCCCACATGCCCCAGCTCCTTCTTCAAGTAGATTCTTTTGGCTAAACATGTCTTCTGCTTGCCAGTGGGCATGCGCAGTATACTCCTCACAAGGCTCCCGAGCTTGTTGCTTGAGACTTCCAAGCTGTTTGTCGAGATAATCCACTGAGTGTCATACTACAAGGACTATTATTTCAGTGTTCAATACTATATTTTAATACCCTATATAATAAACATTTCATTGTCACATCCATAAATATTACTGGATAATTGTAAAATGTGTAGGTGAATATATATATATATATATATATATATATATATTATAAACTGTACCCTGCATCCCTTTTCTATAATGCTGTTGTGTTCCAGAATTTCTTTTTCTTAATATAAGTGTATAATTTTTAATGTCATGGAATGTTTTTATTAAGTTGTATTGTGAAGGCAGTTACGGCGGTATCTGATTTGGTATCTATAAACTCTTTACGCTCTCCGGTTTAATACCACGCAACCAGATATATATATATATATACATACATATACATATTTGATAACACATAAGCGGGTATGTTTTTGGAGAACGTAAAGCCAGTTTGTAACAGAACAGATGGCTGTGTATTTACAGTGCACTCGTGTTATCGGAGTAGAAATGGCTTTAAAAGGGCCAGTCCTGCTTTGCGACACAGTCTGAATCATTTACATCGCTAAGAGTTCCGGCAAAGTCCTAACTGCATACGAGCTTAAAAAGATGCATTCCTCTTTAAATTAGTGAACGTTGTAGACTGGACCAAATTTAAATTTGTGTGTAACATTTGCACTTGTGAAACCACTGGAAATGGTATCCGTGCTTTAGCCGATATCATGTTTTCCTGATACAGTTGTTATATCCCTTAATTTATGACTGATTTTAATTAATCTTGTATATGAAATAGAGGTTATAGTGGTTCATGCAAGCAAAAAAAGTAATTTGTGTCTTATCAACCAGCATACATTTTCCATAGATACAATAAACCTGCAATATTGTTAATAGCATGTAAAAACTGCTATTTTTTCCTTTTTTTTTTTTTTTTAAATTGGTATAGCGGAATCATCATGTTCCTTTATAAATACATCATGATTCATTATTTGCAGACAAGTGCCTGATGTACTTACAGACACAAGAGTAATCTGTTGTATGAAGCCATAAATGTATATAAAATGTTACAAATCACCCTGTTCTCTCTGCTTATTTGCGCAATGAAAATGTTTTACTTTGTTGGCTCTGATACAAGGAGGGTGGATAACTATGGGTGTGGGGGGGGGTGGTAGGCTTTGGATAATATAAATATATTATGAATTGGAGTATGCCATATATTTTAGACAAAGGGCATAGAGGGAAATATATAATATTCTGTGTATTATATGTTGTGTGTGTGTGTGTATGGATATGTATGTATGTGTGTACATGTGTATATATACATGTGTGTGTATGTATAAATGTAAGATGTTACCAAAGAGAGGTTTGTATTTTGTCTCTTTTATAACATAACACACAAATGATTTTATATATAATATATATATCAACAGTAAAGATATGGCATTTACCAACTACTGTGGTTGTGCTATCAAATTCAACTGATGCCTTTTATGTAAAGCAAAATACATATACATTGATATGAATGTTAACACAGGCATGATTACAGTGAGGTACGGAGTCAGAACTTATTCTTAATGCATAATTTGAAATTCTGTGGGGGGGTTTTCAGACTAAATTACTATGTTATCATTTTGTTGCCTCGAACAGACAAAATAAACACTGCAAGAAAACAGTTCGTCGTCAAAACCGGTTATTTCCTTTTTTAAAAGAATAATCAGGCAACTAATAAGGCACAGAATCCAAAAGGCACAAAATTACAGTACTTTAGGCTTATTGGCTGCCTGCTGATGGTTTTTTTTTTTGCAGGAAGCAGCATATGGTAATAATAAAGGCGATTGCGAGTCTTACAAAAGTGAAGAGTAATTGGGGAATGCGTTCTATATGCAGAAGACACATTTTAATACAAGTCCTCATGCACAGTTTGTATTCAGATTTAATAGGAGTGTTTAAATCATGCTAAGGGGGTTTATGGTCAGTGGGAGACATTTTAAACATCTCAGAGGGTGATGGAACAGGATGTTTTTGGTGCCCCATCAATAATCAATGCATTTTATTATACATTCTCCTACCTAAAAGAAGAAAGTACCTTAGTACAGGGAGCTTTTGTATAAGCCAGTGCTGGAGCTAGGTGGAGTTGAGCATCTTTTGCGTACACACCAGGCAAATAACTGGGGTGTGGAGAAAGAGGCGAATCTACGTAAAGGATTCTAATTCCTACGTAAAGATTAATACAGTATATATATATATATATTCAAGGGGTGTGACAAGACAAGAATTGACAGACAAAGACAAACCGATACATTAGGTGGAGAGAGCCCGGCTCGCAAGCTTACAATCTTGAGGCAATAGGGTGATAAACATAAGGCACAGAGAAAGGGTGAGAGGTAGTGTGGTGGTTGTATCAATGACAAGTTCTAGCAGCTAAGATGGTGCAGCTTCTCTGAAGAAAATGATGGGAAAATGAAGAGGTGATAAGTGAGGAGGAGAGCCTTAGCCCATGGGAAGAATGTAGGGGTCGAGTAGGAGTATTTGCTTATGATGGAAGAAATGTATGGAGGGCCATATATGTTAGTGCCAGGATTTTAAATTTAATTCTAAAGATAATTGGGAGCCAGTGGAGGGTTTCACAGAGTGGGGAAGCAGAAGAGAAGCCTAGCGGCAGCATTTAGAACAGACTGTAGAGGAGAGAGTGGAGACAGTGGAATGCCAACCGGAAGAGTGTTGCGGTAGTCAAGACGGGAAATGATAAGTGAATGAACCAGAGTTTTTGTGGATTCTTGGGTGAGGAATGGGCAGATGCGAGAGATGTTTTTCAGGTGCAAGCGGCAGGATCTGGCAAGGGACTGAATGTGAGGGATGAAGGAAAGATTAGAGTCAAGAATGACCCCGAGGCATCGGGCCTGGTTATTAGGAGAGAGAGTCGTGTTGTTAATGTCGTGTCGTCCAACAAACGATGTTGCCACAAAAATGCCCAGTGCCCAGTATTGAGCTGCTGATCCCTGGGCCAAGTGTTTGCATTTTAAATATAATGTTCTGAGACAAAACATTAATTGTGCTCTCTAGTATGTTTATTAAATACATTAAAGATCGCTATTTTATTCTTTCCACTGTTTAATCACATGAAACAATAACTAGAAGCTTTTCGGTGTCTAGGACAACAATAATCTGCCTGTTTTTTGTGTCACATAAGTCTTCCTGGCAACGGTTTCAAAAAAGTTGTGAAATAAGAAATCATTTTACAAGTGTTACATTTATTAAAGTGGAACAGCACCTTAACAGACAGTAAACTTAATGTCTTAAATGGGCATCACCCTTTTCTCCAGCAGACACAGAGTTAATCAATATATTCTCACCCAGTGTTTGTATGTACAGTAGCTGACAGGCATAGCAGAGATTCCGGAGTATCATTAAACCTTCCTTCCTTAAACTGATATTTCAAGAATTCCAAGACATGGCATCCTGTGTTCTCACACACATTTCAGCGACTTGTGTTTAAAGGCTTTAAATTAAGTAAATGGGTATTTTGGGAAACGTCGGAATGCAAACTTGAAGGCAGAAGTTATGTTGATGCGGCAGTTTTTTAAGAAGTGTTATCGATACTAAACCAGCTTGCACGAAGTTCTAAATGTTTTAGGGTCATCGGTAGTGATTGTTTAAAAAAAAAAAAGGTGACACAAAAATGTGCTCTGATGTCCTGAATTTTCAGCCTATGCAGAATCTGAGATCTTAAACCTACATGATCACAGATGCTTTTCGTAGATTTGTGATTTGAACATAATGATCCTTTTTTAAATACTGGGAGGTAGGTGCACATCTGTTGAACAGAGAAGGGGGAGATCTGTTGCATTATCAATAATCTGTCTGTAAAGAAGCCTCCATATGGGGAGAGTTCAACCGTTCTCGCAGACGCTCATCAGACCCTTTACAAGTCAAGAAGCTGAAAAAACTCTTCTGCAAACCCCTGGGATGGGAAATACAACCCAGACTCTTGACTGCTCTGCGTTTTATTGCTGAGAGACGTATGTAATGGTAAAGAGACACATGCTATCTGGAGACAGCCAGCATTCAAATTATCGTCACAGACCACAAACTATGCTCTTAAAAAGAAATGGCAGCTCCCGTCTGTTTTAAAATTAAACAAATCATTATTTGGGGATCTTTGAGGAAGCTTTCTTTAAGTCATGTTTAATAATAAGGTTGAGGATGGATATATCCTATGGATGCTAAGGACCAGGGCCAGCTGGGGATGACTAACGGCCCTGGCACCTTATGGCCAGCCGCCATCCATAGACGTAGGGTGCGGCAGCATGTATTCTGCCAGTGGCTGCACACTGTTGGACCTGATCTGCTAATTTAGTATCTGTTAATTTGTGGACCTACTGGCCACTGGGTGTGCCTGATGGCCAGTCTGGGCCAGCTTAGGCTAGTTATGTTAACGCATTATGGTGAGGAACTGATTAATGCTAACAGCCGCCAAATATATTCCGTGTAAATTTCCCCCTGAGCCCTTGTAGTCAACAGTAAGTGGGAACCTGATCATTCACTCGCCCAGTCAGTGGCTGGGTCAGTAATGTGCTCTTTGTTTCCTTTAAATACACAATTTTCCTATAAATTGTCTCATCTTCTGACCCTAAAAGAGTTAAATAGGTTTAGATGCTTTGGAAAGTCATAAAAATGCTATAATGAACATTGTGAATGTCAAACAAATGGAAGAACGAGGCCTGCTAGGAATCCCATGTCTGTCAGAAAATTAGATAATCATTATGATGCAGTTAAATTTCAGACGATTTAATGACAGGAAAGTAACGGAAATGCTTCCAGAAGAGCACCACGATTAGAGACTAATATTTCAAATTGGATAAATCTTTCTTGGTTACTCAGTGATGGCCCTACATTAGTAATACTGATGCAAAATGAATAAATAAAACGAATGCGATACACATGACATAGTTTGTTTTAAAATCGAAATCCCACTTTTTGGGATTTTAGCATTGTTTTGTTAATATTACGTAACATATGAGGTCTTTATTATTAAATTGTTACATTTTTAATAATGCAATTTGTTGTTTTATCCACATATATTGCGCCCTCCATTTATGCTGGCACCCTTGGTAAATATGGGCAAAGAATGCTGTGGAAAAATTGATGTTATTGCTCAACCCTTTGATCTATTCTTTACAAAATACACAAAAATACTCTGGTCTCATGGATCCCAACCAAGTGCAAACACAACCCAGGTTTATCAAAAACATATATATTTTAAGCATATCCCAATTCACATTTTATAGTTTTAGTACACCTGGGTCACTAGGAACAGGAAATTGTTTAACGATGACTTCCTGTTTTACAGGGGTATAAATACTAGCTAACACATAGGCCAAATGCCCTTAGTCATTGATCACATTGGGGAAGACCAAGGAAAGTCTCCAAAAACTGCAATCCAACACCACCTACATCACCACCACAAGATGTTTGGAAGAGATTCAAGAAAAAAGTCTCTACTCTTATACAAAAACAATCTCAACCTGGACGCATTGTTTGAGATCCATGAAAGCAGAGCATTTTTAGAGATCAAAGGGTTAAACAATAAAGACAATTTTTCACATCATTTGTTCAGATTTACCAAGAGTGACAGTATAAGTGAGTGCTGTAGCTGCCAGAAAACAGCTGTGTGTTTGTGTGTACAGTATTTGTACTATGTGTTAGTGTAGGTGAAGTTCTGCAGACCACTTTTTGTCAAATAAAAACTACTCTCAGACACCCCTTTCAACTACTGTACATAGAAAAACCTACCACACAAGCCTGTACAGATCATATTCAAACACACACACCACTGTCAGCCACACAGATCACACAAAGCCGCACGCATCACAATGTACCACACAAAACACTGTCAGCCACACAGATCACACAAAGCCGCACGCATCACAATGTACCACACAAAACACTGTCAGCCACACAGATCACACAAAGCCGCACGCATCACAATGTACCACACAAAACACTGTCAGCCACAAAGATCACTTTGGCCAGACACACTGCTCTCAGGCACCCATCATGTTTCAAAAGTTTCAAAGATTTGGTTTGATGGGAAACTTTAGTACACAGTGTTGTTCAATTATATGTATAGATGAAAAGAGATCAGTTACCCAATAATAGACAATTGTGCTAAAATATAAAATTATGCACCATGCAATTTTATCTGTAAAAATGTGTGAAAATGTGTAAAAATTTAAAATACCTTAGTTCCAGTATTAAAATGCAGGTGGCACGTAGGGCTCAGTTAATAGCCAAATCCTATTCATACCCAGTGGATGCTGGCACAGCTGGCATAGCCAATCCTGATTATTCCGTGATAATGAAATGTGTGTTTTGTATAGATAGTCACTTCAGGTCCTGCTGGTCCAGCAAGCCAACCCCACCCCGTTACATTGAGCTGTCTGTCTCCTTGGGCCCTTGAGGACATTGATGTGTCGCCATTTAGAGCGTATTCATTTTTAGAAATGAGGAGCATTTATATGGGAGGAATATAACTAGGGTTTCCATGTTCGCTACTTTCAGAGGAACACATGCACATTTCACACTTTGCTGGCCAGGGCTCTCCTGCCGAAAGTAGGATGTGTGAAGAGGGGAATTAGTTACTTAGTTCTACATCCCACATATTACAGGACACGTTACATGTGCTGGTCAGAACAACAATATGTGACATAAATATATATATATATATATATATGTCCGATCCTCAAAGAAATGGCATATGTAGGTATAATGAATGATAAAGCAACAGAATTTAAAAAGCCCAAGCTCTAAAATATTGGATTAGATAATGGTGGCCCTACCACAAGCAGATCGCATCTTAAAAAAGTGTACTCATTGGCAAACAGCACAAGCTATAGGTAGTTTTGATTAACAAACCTAGTTATGATAACAAGCGTTATACTAACAGTTCCTCTTTAAAAAGAGTTATCTTTTAGTTGACTTGTTGGAAGAGTAGAAGGTTAACAGGGTCCTTGAGTATGAAAGATAATATTAAATGCTAAACTAATCAAGTCTTGAGCAATAGGATAAGCTTTGTTAAAATAGTCAAGCCTTGACTAAGAGAATAACCTTTGGTAAAGTGTTGAGTACGCACACCTCAGCTAAACCAACGGAGCTTTGAGAATAGTGAAACCTACATCGCAGGTATTAGACTTGTTCCCATCTAGCTTACAGATGTAAGCAGACCACCAGTCAGCGTGACACTCCTGTCTCATATCTAGCTTACAGATGTAAGCAGACCACCTGTCACGCTGACTGGTGGTCTGCTTAACATCTGTAAGCTAGATAGGAACAAGTCTAATACCTGCGAGTTAGGTTTCACTATTCTCAAAGCTCCGTTGGCTGCAGTGTCTCTTGGGTGACTTGGGTGTCTCTGATTACGAATTCAGAACTCATTTGAACTTTAGCCCATAAACCCTTATTTTGGTATTTTTTGGTATTGTTTTGATCCTATGTGCCCAGTGGACTGCTCTCCATCGGCGACCTATACTCGCTGTATACGCACCCCATACTAATATGGTTGCTAGACCCCCTCTACTAGCATATGATATATATTATTATTATTATTCATCTTGGCTCCTTTGATAGCTGTCACTTTAAGGCAGAAATGCATTGTGCCAGGTTCGTCCTACAGCATACAATACAAATAAAATATAATTGTCTATATCTTAAAAGCCATATGTTCTCATGCAAATATATGCAAAGGCATCGAGAGAAGAAAGCACTAGTCCCCAGTTATTCCCCAGCAATGGATTCTGACATGTTTTTTAATTATGTCATTGGACTTCATTGCCTCTTTATTTCTATGATAATTAAAGGTTGTCTAAATTGAATGTGCTTTTTTTTCTCCTCACCATGATGTCTAAGATAATTCAAAGAACCATAAAGTAAAAGCATAATAAGTAAAAGTGAGGGTTTTTTTTTAAGCTCATGCTTATGATTTCCTACCAAACGCAAACAACAGCGTTATTAGAACTGTATGTATATTCATACAAATGCAAATGCCATCAGAGCTGTTCTCCTGTTTTAGTTCTCAGTCCATTCCTGCATTTAAAGACAGTGATGACCTTCAATTGTTGTTCCCGAATTCTATCATGTAAGCTAATGGGACTTGGTATGGCCCTAGTGGAAACATTTACAGATGTTGTGAATGTGGACAAATGTTGTTCGTCTGTCTGGACAAACAAGAAACTGGGCCAGGAACCCAGAGGAGCAGAGATTCTCCCGGACCCTCTGGGTTACTTTAAATGAAGAACATATCTTAAACACATATGTCAAGGCCAATTCCATCTCTTGTGTTGTTAGGAGCTCTTCAGAGAAAAGAAAAGCGCTGAATGAAAAGGTTCATATTTCCCATGCCACCAAATTTCTGCTCATTCTTCTTCAAACATACATTTCTCAGAATGATTCCATTAAAAATATTTTACAGGACTCTGTCCTGCACGGAAATTACATTTATAAAGCGAATGTACTGTGACATCAAAACTAGAACAACTGTACATTAACCTATTCATGACTGCTGACGGGTCCAAACATCAGAGATGCGTAATGATAACCTACACCCTGTAATTTAATGTAATAACAACTGTACTGGATAGTAAAAGCTGTTAGATACACCTGTGTATTTAAACTGACATGCAGGAGTGTGAGAAGCTTAGGTGTTCTTAGAATGTAGTAGCTATTTCTAGTAATGAGTAGACGTATTCACTAATGGCAGAATTCAGGCAGTTCTCGCAAAGGTCTTCTGGTTAGTATACCTGGGGCTGCTCCAGATATGCCCCAGAAACTCTAGGCATTGCAGCCGATTGTTGGTTCTCTGGGGCAGGCTTTCAGGGAAGGTGACATTAAACTCCACCAACACTGTCTGGTTCGATTCTGGTTTTATAACAATTCATCCTCTAGATTGCGAGCAGGGCCCTCTCTATCTAATGTATCGGTTTGTCCTTGGCTGTCAAGTGTACTTTTGTCATACTCTTTGAATGTACACATACGTACTGTAAGAAGTGCTGTGTAAATTGTTCACACTATATAAATAAGAGATGGTAACAATAATAATAATAGCTTGCCTGTGCCTGGGTGCGGGAGACCTTTGAAACTGATCTGAGGCATGATCTATGCTCATCTAGTGGACCACCAGAGTCATGAGATCCAGAGTGAATAAAGTGAAACATAATTGCATTAGATCACTTTAATCTAGAAAACCACAGACACCAACCTACATCTGCACTATTTTTATGACTGTGCCCCCTCACATACCCTCCTCTAAAAATGACTCAGGAGAGATACATGGAGTGCAAAACTCAACAGTCTAAAACTCCACACATAGTCTACATCAGTATAATGCACAGGCATAGCTGAGACCCAACATTTTAGGGTAATGTATAAACATATCATGTACATTTTTGCTTACTTTTGCCTAAATAGTAACACACAAATTGAAACATGGAACTTAATGGCAGATAAGAACCATTCAGAACATCTACTCTGGCCATTTTTCAGACCTTAATATATATTTTTATTTATAAATTTACATAATGTTAAACAGTTAGCAGAGAATAATTTCATACAAACTCTTAGCTATGTAAATCTATAAACAATGCCCTTCTGATGCTATTATCCTGTCTTAAAGCATTCAGAAACCAGGTGAAGAACATCTTTTATTCTCAATAAATAGTCAAGAGGTTTTTCTTTACCAAGCATCCCTGAGCGTTTCTCCACCTCAGCACTAGTGCGTTATTCAACCTCAGACCCATTGCTTGGAATCAACAACAAACATGAAGCACAAGCATTACAAATACCGGTAGAGAATAAATTCCATCTGAAAAAAGACAAATAATACAGGAAAATGTAACTCAGATGAAAAAAAAATGTTACTGGTCACCTGCAATGGTTGCATTACTTTTGTAAATGTAGTTCATGTGATGAAACAAAATTAAACTTAAAGCAAGTCTGTTCGAATCTTACACTATACACTAAGTAAGCTGATTGTGTTCAAATGTAAGCACTATATGCATTAGAAATAGAAGCTTTATATGAATACCATCTGATCAGCCATCTTCACTTGTTCTCAGGATCTGCATGATTCTTCCTCCTAAATATGCACCTATATTGCTCCCCATATGAGTTTCTGTGAGCGATGGCGGATACTGGCCTAGGCGACTAGGCTTATGGCAGCAGGTCCAGGTGGTCAGCAACCCCTTTATATGATCAATTTACCATGTATTGAAGAGAAATGGAACCAGCCCCCCAATCCCAGGATGCTACAAATTTGGACAAACCCATTCATGGATCATTGAAGGACTAATCGTGATATGAAGGTTTGATATACATTTTATGTTGGCAGTATAATTTTTTGGTTAGTTGATTGTTGTCCTGAGAGAAGGCCATTTGAATTGGACCATTGTGCTTAGAGCTTGCAGAACACAAATCCCACAACTACCCTCTGCATTATTGTTAATTAAATTGTGATTGCTTTAGATCCACAGGCTAATTAGTGAATTTGCCATTTGTTCCAGTTTTCTTTGTTTCCAGAGACATGAATATCCTGTGCATTGTGAGAGACCTAATAGATATCTGAAAAGTGGCTGCACCTGTTCTCTCTTAATAATTCCAACACAATGGCACTTATTAGTCTCCTGCTTTTCTGTGTGCATTCCTTCTCTCTACCTGCCATTCACTATCTGTGACTGTTGTAGACAGAGACAGGCCACTTGTCAGGTACAGTGATAGTGAATAAGCTCCACCCCTACCAACCAATTAAGCACGGCTTAAAACAGTAACAGTTGCCCTTAGGCATACTTGCGCTAACATAGACACTTTCAAAATACATACTCAATCTCTACCCTTTCTCATAATGTCTTCTCTATCTCATTGTCTCTCTCCTCTTTCTCATGATCTCTTCTCTTTCTGCCCATCTCGTTATTCCCCTTTATCTCTCCTCTTTCTATTTATCTCTCCCCTTCTCTTTAATCTTTCCTTTTCTCTCTATCTCTTCCATCTACTTATTCTCTTTATCTCTCCTGTTCTCTTTATATGTCCCCTTTTTAGATCTCTTTGTTCTCTTTATCCCCCACTTTTTTTCTTTATTTCCAACCAGACTTGCAGTGCATTTGTCACTTTCTCCGTGTCAGGAACCACACACTAAAATTGACTAAAATATATTCTTTTGATTAGAGGACAAGGGAACTGTTCAAAAATATTTAATGTGTGTATAAAATAATGAGTGCTGTTATACAAAAATGCATACACAAAGAGAAATAAGTATAAATGCCGCTCAATAACTTTCGTGGGCGGCACCAGCGCTGCTCAATGACCTTTGTGGGCGGTGCCAGCCCCGTTCAGTGAGGAGGGTGGAGCCGCTGGCAGCAGCAGATGTTTGACAGCAGGAATCCGACAGAGTGCACGTCGGGGTCTTCAGTCAGGTAAGTTGAAGTAACTGGGGGCATGCTTGGCAGTGGGAGGCTGGGACAAAGATGGCTATGGGGGCAAAGGGAAACTCTGTCCCAAATTTCATCATTGTCACTAAATAGCTTCCCATAATCCCATGTTTAGTGACAAAGATGTCTATGGGAAACTGGGGGCAAAGGCAAATTCTGTTTGGTTTGGAGGAACTTGACTGGCCGGCACAGAGCTGTGACCTTAACCCCACTGAACACATTTGGGATGAATTGGAACCCTGATTGGTAGCCAGGCCTTCTCATCCAACATCAGTGCCTAACAATTGTTCTTTTGGCTGAATAGACATTCATTACCACAGATACACTCCAGAATCTTGTAGAAAGCCTTTCTGGAAGAGTGGATGCTGTCATAGCCTCAAGGAGTGGGGGGGACTCCCTATTAATGCACATGGCTGAGGAAGGGGATGTCCAACAATCTCATACAGATGTGATGGTTAGCTGCCCACATAATTGTGGTCACATAGTGTATAATTTAATTTGGCTGGATTGGTTAATGCATATGTATTTGTATATACTTAGAGAAACAATAATAAAGAAAACTATATAGGAATAGACCAGGGCAGCAATTTTCATTATACAAGCAGTTACGATGTATGTTTAGTGATAGTTTTACTTTCTCATTGGTATTTATTTCCTTTCAGAACCGTAGCTAGAACCATCACAAGGGAGGAGAAGCAGTATAGTTTCCATAAGTCTGTTTATACAGATGTTTTCTAAGTTTCCTGGACTAGAAGCAACTGCCAAATAGAGTTTCTGTCTGTAGATAACTGAAGTCCTTTCTGACCATCTAACCTGTCTGTACTTTAACGCCTTGAATGAAAACTGGATTTATTTTAAACTAAGTAATTGTACAGAAACTAAGCAGCTGTAGCCTAGTGTTACAGGTCATACTCATAAAATATTTGCACTTTTTTATCTGATCTCCATTGATAAGAAAATGGATATACAATACTGTGCAAAAGTTTTAGCCAGGTGTGTAAAAAAGCTGTAAAGTAAGAATGCCTTAATAGACATGCTAATAGTTTATTTTCATAAGTTAACAAAATGCAAAGTGAGTGAACAGAAGAAAAATCTCAATCAAATCAATATTTGGTGTGAGCAACCTTTGCCTTCAAAACGGCATCAATTATTTTAGTTAGACTTACACAAAGTCAGGGATTTTGTAGGTATATACACTATATGGACAAAAGTATTGGAACACCTGACCAACATTATGACATTGCATTCGAAATACATAGATATTACCGTGTGGCCAAAACGATTATAAAGGCGACTGATATCATGTTTGAGCTTTTTAATTTTATATGGCTATATTTTGTTTGTAAAAGCTATGATTGAGAAAATATATTTTTAATGTCGCTTTTATTTGCCAACCTGCCCCCAGTTATGCCCTCTGCCCTCAGAAATGCTTTTATACCCCTATTTGCCCTCGCATGATATACTATACCTTATATGCCACTCTGGCATATAGGGGTTAAAACATATCATGCAGATGTCTTCCTGAGTGCATCATTCTGGAAATATATATCATGGGGCTGGTATATAGGGAGCAATTTGGCAAATAAAGAAATTTAAAAATATATTTTTCTCAATCATAGCTTTTATTAAGCATGAAAAATAATTGACATGAATTAATATTTACTAGTAGGCTTTTCCTATGAGGTAGTCTTATTCAGGCTTTTGTTTTTCTGATATGCGATTTTGGGGGTCGTCTTATAATCGGGGTCGTCTTATAATCGAGCAAATACGGTAATTACATATTACGTAAGAGGAAAAACAATCCTATACCACACCTTCCATAAAGTTATAATATAATACGTATCTATGCAAACAGAAAGTGTAACAAACAACTCATTAAATAACAGCCCTGGAGCCTCAATCAATATGATGGCTGCAGACCATTTTCATTGTGAAATATAAAATCAATTTGAATGTAATGAAGATGCCCCGTATAAGACCAAAATCCAAAAGGTAATATTGAGGCACCTGATGCATTTTGGAGTAAAGTGATAAAATATAAAATATACCAATGAGCCGTCAAATGTACATCAATTTTAAAGAGCATCAATGCCCCAGATCAATAATTTTGTGTAATAACTTGTTAATTCATTGATTTATTGGATCACCCATGAACAATCAGAGAGGGGTCGCATTCCGCAAGATTTTTGCGGCTATATTATTGTAGAAATTGTACTTAACTTTTGCAACTGTGTCACGGCATCTCTTAAACATGGCTTGATGCTCCATGAATAAAGCTGTTATAATTGCATTACTGCGGAAAATTAAACTGTAACCTAATGTTCCACTAAGATCTATGAGACACAGCAATGTGGAGTCACAACAAACAATCAGGATTGTGTGTTGAATAAACCAAAAAACTGGTGTATATGGGAGATATTAGGATTAAAACCTGTGGACAATATAAAAAGAAACATAGTAGGGATATAATTATATAGCATACAACAGTAACACAAGCAGAAAGGAGACACTACAGTAAAAAGGCATTTACTTAGTTATATTTTTTTATTTTTGTTTGCTGTGTATGAGATTATGACAGTGTTCTACAGCCTGAAAAGTAACAATAATGTGTATAGAAACAGCAGGCAGGGGTGTATGGTCGGCCACTGCTGTAGCTTCCCCTCAGCTGATCTAATTTAGCTCTGTGCAAAAAATGGAAAATCATGGGAAAACAGAATAGGAAGGTTTCTTCAACTCAGTTGGCTTGCAAAACTTCATAAAATGGTACCTTGCTTACCTCTTATTTAGTATAATTGGCCTTGTAGCTGAAGATGCATTCCAAGATGCAGACCGAGGATTCTGAAGCAGGAAGCAGCCCATGCTCTCTGGATGGTGAGCCTATAGACAGAGGACATTGAGATATCTGCACTAAAGCTAACTTTAGTGGAGGCTGATGGGCTAATTTTGTGACTTATTTCCTTTTTATTATTAACTCTTCTGATACTCACCTTACCTGGCCACCTGGCCTAAGCTGATCTGCCATATAACCAAATGTTATCATCCCAGACCCTCTGCCTGACAAGACTTCATTTACTGTATACTTTGCTAGCCTGATGATTACACAGCTCTGGGGATTATGAGGTTCTGAGTTCGCTAGTTTTCTATGAGCAGCAAGTCCTTACTCAGATTTTCTTAAACTTTGTTGGTAAATGTTTGAAGAGATAAGTTATTCCTTTCCAGGCTTGGCACCTAAATGACCACGTGTTTAGAAGATCAAGTCCTCTAAGGGTGAGAACCTATATTGTACATACCAGATAGCAGAAGCCTTTCAGCTTTATTGCCAGGAGCTATACAGTATCCTCCTTCCCGCCTCAGGTGGAAACACACAAAACTGTCCTTTTACAAAAGTTGAGCAGGATCTGTAGGTGTGTGGTAGTTACTACCCAATTTTACTTCTTAACAAGAACATGACATTTTTGCAAAAATTCTAAGTAAAAGACTTTAAGATCTCCTTCCTACTCTCCATCCATGGTGACCAGGTGGGTCTCATGCCAGGACAGATAATTTTACTAATTTTACTAAATTGCTTAACTTAATCCACCTTAATCCGCTAGTCCTACATTGTTTCAATCAATGCATGCATAGAAGGCGTTTGACAGGGTGAAATCCATCTAATAACAAACATTAAACAAACAAAAAACAGAAACAGAATGCAATGTATGATGCATTTACCATCCCCACTGCCCCAGCGGCCCGTTCCATGGTCTACGTCTTCATTACATTAAAAGGCGTACAATATCCCACCATATCACAGCCTCCTCCGCTATAACTGGCCCATTCAGCCCAAGAAGGCAACCTTTCACAACCTCCAGATTTCCATCAGGTGGACCAAAGTCCCTTAATACAAAATCAGAACTGCACGCCAAAATAGTAAAAAAACGAAACATTTTACAGCATTTTATCAAAATATGAGGCTTGCACACCAAAAAGAAGAAACTATGATCCAGGGCAAAACAAGTAGTTTACATACACAAATGTATCAAATGTAATGTAAAGACAGAAAAGGCTGGCATCCAGTGTGAGATCCCCCAACATTTCGGCTAAACGCCTTTCCGAAGGGTAGGATCAAGGGGCATCTAGGGGGATGACAGCCTTTTCTGTCTTTACATTGCCTTTATGCCTTTATTGTTGCTAATCTGACACTTTCACCCTTTAACGTGCGGTTTACAGCTCAATAGACACGGCTGCATGTTGCAAAAGTGTTAAGTGCATATGTCCAGTAGGCAGCTGCACATACGCCATTAATCAGTTGCTAGTCTTAAGGCCTCTGGGATAAAATATGCAACAAACATGAGATCAGATTTTTCTTTAGCTTTTTATTCTGTCTAGATAAGTCTAGATACAGTTGGATCTGATCGCTAGCAGACATAAGTATGCTGCCAGCCAATTATTACAGTTAATGACTTTTGAATAGGGATCTATCTCACCCCCCTGCTAAGATGTAGGGAATGTGAAGAGGAGCAAAGGTTTAAAATAATAATGAAAATGCAGCATTCAAGGAAAATGAATGCTGTGCTCTTCCAAGCTCCTCTGTTTTGATATACAGCCAGGAATCTCAACTTGGTGCCACCTGCATAAATATATTTGAGCACTCCCTTATTATGGTACAAAATAAGAATATGTGGTTTTTAAGACTATTATTTCTAACGACTATCGTTTTATTAAAAAAAATGTTATTTTTTAAAAAATGTTTGAATAAATTACCGTAGAGGTTTGTGCAAGCTATTTCATTCTAGCACTGTATTTAGTCTAAGACATTGTGGATTGCATAAATGAGGCTTTCCAAATCCATGGTAATATGAATGCGGACCATTGAAGAACTTTGAGCAGAATTATAACTGTTTCTTGATTATGCTCAATACTTCTAAACGTTATATATAAACAGGGGGCGGACTGTCAACCTGCAGACCAAGAGAAATATCCTAACAGTCACGGAAGAGGAGACATCCGGGAACACATGACAAATCCAATATGATGAATGGAAACATATCAGCATCTTATCTCCAGGGTTGGACTTAGTACAAGGCATCTCCTGTGGTTTCTAACCCAGAGGAGAGCTGGGAAAGGTGGACACCCAGGAAAGCACTGGAATAAAGAGGTCATCCCCTGACTACACAGTTTTTCTGGTTGTTATGCACTGCACTACTTATTATTCTGGGAGTGTGTGCTCAGCAAAGGTCACGTTACATTATGTGTCCCACCACTACTATCGCCATACTCAACCTGATGGTTATTGCTTTAACAAAATGAAAACATATGGTGGATGGGCACCAGCGAGAATTCTCATCTGAAGTTCTGCCTGCTCTAGGACCAGTCCTCTTTCGCCTGGCACCCCTAGCAGGCAAAAAAATAATTCTCTGGGACTTGTATTAGTGTTTTATAAATGAAGCATAAGAAAATAGATGTTCTAATATAGTAAGAGTTTGTCTGACCAATTGAAAAGTAGATAAAGTAAGGGCCTCTTTATGTTGCCAGCAAACAAGTATCGAAGTATAGGAAATTGAGTCACTCGATTTGTGAAAATATTTGTCCACATTGAAGCGGTCAGCTGTATAAGTCAAACCATATTGTGTGTTGTTGAATCTGACACCTAACTTCTAATGTAAAGGAACCTCTTGAGCAAAAAACATTTTTTATAGTTAAAAGTATGCTAGTAGATTAGATGAAGGCTCTACTACTCCTGACTTTTGTCGGATATTAAGCAGGAAACAACGAGGGTTGTATACAAAAAGCAATTCTGAACAAAACAGTATATGTTTTTATAGTATTGTATAGTGCAATCACCAAGGCGACTTTCTGACTTTTCTTGCCGATTGTTCCAATTTTAATACTTTGCCGCAAAATAGCCCCCACCAAGTTACCATAATTGATTATCATGTACATCAACATATCTAGCATTTTTTTAAAGTCAAACCTCATGTATAAGGTGTGGCATAACTTATTTTATCATAGTTTCCACGAAGCCTAATAACACATTTTCATCGTAATACGCCCTCTCTTTGTAAATTACCAAAAGCGGATCCTAAGCGTATCACATCTGTAATCAATTTTAACCATTACATTATATCACGCAACAATAAAATGAAATATTTTTAATTCGCTTTTCAATTTATCACCAATTATTCCACAGCTGGTGATTATTTGTAGAAATCAAGAGTAAAGAGTTGCATAAGTACGCCATATAAAATCAGATTTAACCCCTTAATGACAAAGCCTGTATATGTACTGGCTCAAAATGCATTGTTTTAATGGGTTTAGGAACCGCCCATTGTCCTTAAGGGGTTAAAGGAACAGTAACGACTTAATACATTTACACTTTATGTTAAAAGCAGAATTGGAATTTGTGATAATGATTACATTTATTAATGAAGAGTAAATCTGGACATATGGGAGATATGTTAAAATTTGAATTTCATAACATAATGACACTAAAAACACCAAATAATAAATCCTTAAAAACATTGAAGCAGATAATTTGATGGCAATGTGCCTGGCCCAAATATTTTATCTGTCTTGTTCAGGATTTTATGTAAACCCCAAGAATACTTAAGGTCTAACTAAGGGCTTTACACAGACATTATATGTGATTTTATTAATACCATAGCTGTTTATGTCAGAAGAATAATAACATATTTCATGCAGTATAGTGCATAAATATATTTCTGCTGTTTCCATAAGCATAAATGTGACTTTTTAGGGTTGTGAAACACTGTGAAACGCTCTTATTAGATAGGGACATGAGGGAGGAAAGAGGGACCTGGGGATTTGGGTCCAAAAGAAGGACCAAATAAGCTGTCATGGTTACATGAATAATACATAAGCAATACATGTATTCGCTATTTGAACCATTGCCTACTATAGTAATCCTGATAAAAAATATTGTTGATTCATTTGTTTATTTTACATTAAGAAACTAATTTCAATACAATTGGACAATGGTACAGAATGTACTCTAGCTTACTAACTAACTAATGAGTGGGCCATTGTGTTCAAAAATGTATGACCTTGTTCATTCTATCTCCCTTTCCTTAAAAAAAATCTTTTTTTATTGGTGACATGATTGTGTTTGTTTTTTTTGGCACATCATATTCAACAGAAGCAGACACTGACTTCAAATAGAATCATACAGAGGAGTACATTTTAATAGCAATCAATAATTTTATCCATTTAAATATGACCATGGATTTTTTTTAGTTTTTATATTTGCTAATCATATTTTCCAAACAGGGATACAGCAACTAGCTGCTAAATTGACTTCTAATAGCCTCTACCGACATGAAGACGCTAAGTATGGAGCAAGTAACAAAAGGTAGCATTTAAAGGGACAATCTAGCCATTGTATGCACTTTAATACATGTGATAGCTGAGTGATCCATCTAAATTTTAGTTTGATCTCCCTTACAAATGCATGAAAACATTAATCAGAACCCTCCTGCATGCATTTGCCTCTTTCCTAAAAGGTGATTATATTTATTTTATTGTTTTACAGGTTGAATAATGCATATTTAAACACTTACAAAGTACTTTAATACGCATTCTTTGTTAGTGGGGCATGAGACATTGGAGCGTCCCTTTAAAAGGAAAGAACCCAAGTTAATATTATTATATTAATAATTATATCAATATTAAATTCTATATCCTTTTGTAAAAGAATGAGTTTTGCTTGCTTTTGGTATGCGTCCTTGCACAAGTTCCACCAGCACACACAAACCGGACAGGGCGCTGACCTTATGACGGCAGCAAAAGATTGCAAAGTAAACTCTACAGTGTCATAAGTAAATCCAAATATTAAATAAACTAACCAGGGACGTACCTAGAGTATTTGGCAGCTGGGGCGGATCCTGTATGTGGCACCCCCCCCACATACACTCTAAAACTGCATAGTTTCTATTGTTATATACTGGCGTAGACATTGAAGGTGTATGTGGCACCCCCCCCACATACACTCTAAAACTGCATAGTTTCTATTGTTATATACTGGCGTAGACATTGAAGGTGGAACAGCATTACTGTTATCATTATATACTGAGGCAGACATTGACGGTGGTACAGCATAACACCTATCACTATATACTGAGGCAGACATTGATGTTGG
>VKOC01000002.1:42987393-43007848 GCA_009364415.1 Spea multiplicata | reverse complement strand
TATATATATTTATATATATAATATCAGATAAAGGAGTTAGCATCTGTTTTTTCTCTATTATCTTCCAGGCTTTTGAGGATCTGAGTAAGCTGATGGAGAAGGTACGATATAAAGCCCTCGTGCTTATCTTAGCCATTTCCTGGCCACTGTATTTACAGCGGGTCGACTTGATTATTTTCGCAGGCCAAGGAAATGGTGGAGCTGTCTAAAGCAATAGCCAACAAAATCAAAGAAAAACAAGGGGACATCTCGGAGGACGAGGTAAATGTATTGTTGTGACAGATCACAAATGTTCCTCTGCAGAGGCTGCCGGTGTAACACCTCGGTCTCATCCAAAGCTAACATAGTCTACACTCTGAAATAACATGTAGTAGCTGGTCATGCGAGGCTGGGGCTCTTGATAATTGTTTTATTATATTTTTATTTTTTTAAGGGACTCTTTGGTTTCCCAGGCAAGAGACTCACCAAATAAAGTTAAACAAATAAAAAATGAAGTACTTAAATCTAGAAGTTGCAGCTCCAGTGCTGCAGTGCATCTACTACTCTGAGGCCAATCAGTGGCAGGGAAGTCCTTCCATTGAAAATAACGGGAGCGCTCTCTACGCATGCACTGGGAGTCATGCAGATCTCCTTTGCAGCTAATAGCTAATGGGGTTTGGAAAGGGGCAAATGCATATGGGGTATTCTGCGCTTTTGCATTTGCAGGGGAGGCACAAATTGAAATTGACCACTTAGCTGTCATATGCATGATTATCCCTGTAAATGGTACTAATATTTATTAATATGTCTGTGGAGTGTCCCTTTAATATTTATATTGTTTTTTGAAACCATGGTTTATTGGTATTATTTTTCATATGTGTTTTGCGAGGATTGTCATGTTTGTCACCCCTTATTTTACACCCGCCATTTAGCTGCTGTTATAATTGTGGTTATCATTTTTTCTGAATGCGTCAGAAATTGGCAAATAGGCTTCTGTGAAGATGTAGTAATTATCATCTGGCTCATTTTATAAACGGTCCACTAGTCAACTATATGTAGACATTAGCGCGTATTGAGAGCCAATTTAATATAAAAGGCTGGCTGTAACATGGCCCTGACGCAATCCGGCAGACGCTACAGCCATGGCTACGCTGCCACCACCATACAGATCATCCGAGGACAGGAACCTCACCCCAGTGACCCCGCGTGGAAGGCTTCCTGGCAAATATCCCACAAATACACTGATATGGCATGGATGCTGATGTCACGCAGCGTGATAAATCACCCAGATTTACATTTACTGTGCACAAGCTTTACCCCATCCCCACACACAGAACGAAAAGACTATTTCTATAAAATTGCCAGCTTGCCCTTCTCTACATGAAGTAAGCCTATTGTTGGGGATCTTCTGTCTGTGTTATCATTGTTTTATCTCCAAGCATTTTATGGTCCTTACCAGTGGTCTTTTCTAGACGATCAGGTTTAAATCCTATCTCCTGAGTATGGGAATAGTAAATCCCGTCACCAGAGAAACACATGGATCAGGGACTCACTATCACATGCAACTGGCGAAGCAGCTGGCAACGATGCTGCAGACTCCTTTGGAGGTAACTATACAATATTACATTATATTATATTAAAGCCCGAACCATTGGTCAAGTTACAAGAGTGAAAATTAATAATGTTTAAAGTAAGAATATACAAAATCAACGATAAACACAGATATGATATACGAGTAGAGAAGGAGAAGAGGGCCCTGCTCTTCTGAGCTTACAGTCTATTAGAAGGTTTAGGGGGCATGAGAGGGAAGAAAAGGAGATGATATGGATGGTGATGATTGTAGAAAAGATCACATGGAGAAGTCACCAGATCTCGAAGGTGGATCTTTCAGAATATAGTTTGTGAATGTTGAGGAAGGAAGACTCTTCCAGGCAATCCCAGAGAACGGATATACCACGGGGAAAATCCTGGAGAGAGAAGAATTAATATTGACAGGCTTAAGAGGGTAGTTAGGAGAGTGTTTGGAGATAAGAGATGTGGTAAGGGTTCTGTAGGTAAGGTTCATGTCTTAAAATTTCATTCTGGAGTAAAGATTGGCCAAATGGCGCAGAAGATGAAGTGCGATGGGATAAGAAAATGAGTCTGGCAGAAATGTTCAGAAGGCGAATTGGAGGTGAATTGAATAATAGATGGGGTATCACGAGGGGAATGGATCAGGACTGTCTCCGGTGTGAGGGAAGGGCAACTTTGAGGTCTGTTTTGCAGCGTATGATCTCACAATGTAAAATAGTTCAGGTCTTTATTCCTTTTCTTGTATTTGTAATTAACGTTTTGCTGTCTATAGGAACGAGGTGGCATTATGTCTCTTACTGAAGTGTACTGCCTAGTAAATCGAGCACGAGGCATGGAGGTATGTCGAAACAAACAAGCAAACCAAAACTGATCAAAAACACATAAACAACACACACAAATAGTGCCCAGTCGGCACAGCTTCATAATATCTTGCACCTGGCACCGCGCATGCTTCTGAGCAAAGGTCTGGGAAATGCTTTTGTGTTTTGGCTGCGGATGCGGGTCCTGGGTCTGCTGGGCGCACAACAGGGTCCAACCTAAATTCATCATGGGTTGGAACAACACTTCTAGCTGCCATGACACTTTATTTTTTTTGCAGCTGCTGTCACCAGAAGATTTAGTAAATGCTTGCAAAATGCTGGAATCCCTGAAGCTCCCGTTGAGGTTAGAATACCACTTTTGCCTAAATATTTACTACGTTTTTCCTGAGCATTGACTCATAGCGAAGACTTTCCTTCCCGGCAGACTGTGCTGTGAGATGGAGAATGAGCTCCTCATCTCGGGCCGGCTTCCTGTCTGGCTCCGTTTCAAAGGCCCGAGTCCAAGCGATTTGGCAAATGGCCATTTGTAAAGACCTTAAACACATTGGGTAGAGTAACAACCACAAATCTGAGCTTTGTGCGTCTAATGCTCAAGCATTTTTAATAATATTGTTTGGATGTCTGTAATATATTTAATATATATAAGGTATCATCTTTACCAAATTAGCTTTCTCTCTTTCTATTGCTGACATGATACAACTCTGTATATAAATGTACGGGAGCGAGTCTGAGGCTATTTCCAAGTAAGAATGGGCAATTCTATCCAAACATCCTAATGGATCTATCAGTTTTCCTATGGCATGGATTTACAGTTCTCCACAAAAAAAAGCCATGTAATTGTGTGTTCAGACCGAGATAAACAATGTATGTGTATTAAAAGCTCATGTTATACGTGTGGAAAATTGTATTTTAGCTTCCTTCTCTTAGATCTACATGATTATTCCTCCCCATTACCTTATCGCTACCACTAATATCACTGCTAAGATGCCAACTGTTGTTGGTTGGTTCAGGCACCCTTTGTAATGATGGACTGAGACAGAGATCCATCTGCAACCCTTGGCCTTGACTTAAAGATCTCCTTATGTAGATATCAAGGAGCCGGGCGCAATAAGCAAAGCATTGCACAGAACATGGAGTCCTTAATATTGTGAAAGCCTCAATGATCCTTAAATTGCCAATGAGCCCCTAAAGCCAGATTTTTACCATTTATTTCTGTTGAGTAAATATTACCCAACAGGTCTGTGAATAACAAATATATGAATAAATGCACACGTTATTTATAAAGTGCTATAAATGATGTAGAAATAATTTATGGGCTTGGAAGGGGGATACAGAGAGATCCTAAATAAATACAATCAGGAAACCAACAACATCTGCTATTCTAAATGGGTGGCATGTCGGGTTCATTTACCGTTTCTATCGTTTTTTTTAACAATCTAAAAAAGAATCTGTAACTTGACGTGGACCCCGGCTTCATTTGTGTATCGTCTGTTCTAGGCTTCGTATTTTTGAGAGTGGAGTCATGGTGATTGAGCACCAGTCGCACAACGAAGAAGAAATGGTGGCTTCTGCTTTAGAAACGGTTTGTACATTTTTGGGGGCCATATCTATTTTGGTTATTATTAACATAAGGAATCAAATTTCTGTATCTTGTTTTTCACATCATTCACATTTTTTAAAATTCTCATATATTTTATTAGTGTTTGCTTGCCAGAAGACATCTATGTGTCTCAGTGTAGAATGGGGTTGTATATTTTTAAATACATTTCATTTATCATTATTTGTTTATTTCTGATGCTGTAGAATATTAAGGCACATTTTATTGTTATTCTCTAAAATATAGAGGTATTGAAACACTACTTAAAAAAACAGTAAATAATATGTCCGTTTTGGGTTACGTTTCCCCCAGGTATCTGAGAAGGGTTCGTTGACATCGGAGGAGTTTGCCAAGATTGTAGGAATGTCTGTTCTCCTTGCTAAAGAAAGGTATTTCCATGTATATCCCATTGTACAGCGCTGCGGAGTATGATGGCGCTATATAAGTTCCCCTACCACCGCCACTTTTTGATTCTTACCTTTGTATATTTCCTTTGACAGGCTATTACTCGCAGAAAATATGGGACACCTTTGCAGAGATGACTCCGTAGAAGGCTTGCGTTTCTATCCCAACCTTTTCTTAACCCAGAGTTAATGGCTTGGTTTCAAAAATGTTAACTATTAAGGCGTCTTTATATATTTCCTACAAGAGGTTGGCAAAGACTAAAACGCAAGAATTAAGAGGATTCCTGTGTGCAGTTTTGGGGACTCTGACAAATAATAATTGTTCATATCCGGTGTTAAAATGTATTTTCTTAGTGCTCATCAATGATTAAAAAAAATGGAAAATTATCACGTGTAAAAATATAACTCCGTATGTTGACTTTGATGATGTATAAGTGTATATGCATCACGACGGATATAAAGGTAATTTTAAAAGGTTTGGCACATTCTGCACTTTTACATTGGAGACAGGTTCTCAGATTTTATATTCAATAAGACTGTTGGAAACAGCGATTTCAGTGTCGCTATAAATGATGTGAGTTCAGCTTGGTTCTTTGCCATAATGCATAGTTAATGTTGTGAGGTGAAGCACCTTGACCTAGGAATAATTACTATTTCCAGTGAACTTTATATTTTCGTTGTATTCTTTTCCGCAGTGTGGCACGGATTAAGCAACATTTGCTGACAACATATACAAAAGTTAACATACGGGAATAATGTCACAATAAATATTGTTGCGTCTTACTATCTAGATGTATTTGCCTCTAGGTTTTGAGGGATTGGTTGTCTATGTTTAATTGACGACAAAGGACATTCTACATTCTCATGCTCAAGTTAATGCCAAAGATCAGGGCTGCAGTGCCCTGCTTCCAGATCACTGTGATGTCCGAGTCAGTCCCTCTTCAAAACAAAAACATATTAAACATAATAAAAAGGAATGATAAAAGTTAAAAGGTCGAAAAACATCGTCCATTAGAAATATATATAAAAAAGCATAATAAAAACCTGGAAAGCATGATAAAACTATGCAAGTAGTATTACTGACACGGAGAATGTTGCTGAACATTTGTTTTAGTTTGAGCAGAAGCACCTATCCTGAAGGGCCAACTCCAGTGGGTGTCTCCAGCAAGAAGAACTGTAGAAAAATGATCAATCTGATTTTTTGACAGTCTCTTATATTGACTAAAATGCATTATCCAGGACCAGCCTTCTTCCAGTAGACACTTGCCCAGGGTGATCATTTAAAAATCATGAAAATGGATATAGTCTAATTGGTCCAAGAAAAGATTTTGGTCTTTGATCAAAGGTGAAACCTTTTATTGGACCAACACTAAAAATGTCAATTTATTCCATCTAAAGGAGATGAGACCTGCAAGGTCCCAGAAGCTCACAGGACTTGTTTTAAATTTTGTCTAAAGACTCCCTTTAAATAAAGTGTGAAGTTGGTGTTCTTTAGAGTATACCCAATGTTTAGGTTGAGGTATTAATTGGGGTCATGTTTCTTACTGTTGTATATTAACAGAACTTTAGGAGCTCATGTTATGTTGTTGATAAATCCCAAGTCTTATAACATGCTAGTTAAATGGGCTTCTCATAGTATTTAACCAGAGAACAAAGACAAGTGTGTCTTGCTACAGTCAAGCACGGTGGTGGGACTGTCATGGTTTGGGCCTGCATGAGTGCTGCTGGCACTGGGGAGCTACAGTTCATTGAGTGAACCATGAATGCTAACATGTACTGTGACGTACTGAAGCAGAGCATGATCCCCTTAATTCGGAGACTGGGCTGCAGGGCAGTATTCCAACTCCAGACCTAAACCCTATTGAGCATCTGTGGGGCATCCTCAAAAGGAAGGTGGGGGAGCGCAAGGTCACATCCACCAGCTCCGTCATGGAGGAGTGGAAGAGGACTCCAGTGGCAACCTGTGAAGCTCTGGTGAACTCCATGCCTAAGAGGGTTAAGGCAGTGCTGGAAAATAATGGTGGCCACACAAAATATTGACACTTTGGGCTCAATTCGGACATTTCCACTTAGGGGTGTATTCACTTTTGTTGCCAAGGTTTAGACGTTAATGGCTGTGTGTTGAGTTATGTTGAGGGGACAGCAAGTTTACACTTATACAGGCTGTACACTCACTACTTGAGTGGCACTACTACAGAGTGTCATTTCTTCAGTGTTGTCACATGAAAAGATATAATAAAATATTTACAAATATGTATATTTTGTGAGATACTGTGTATATATGTATTTGCTATACCTTCTGTATTATCTGTTCAACATGCTGAGTAAACATTTGTTTTCCATGCTCACCGCTAGTAAAGCTGTTTGTTGTTCACTAGCGCTTCCTTCCTAAATTTCCTGGCTGGATGATGTTTTTAACGTAATACATTCTCTCCAAATACAAGCCTTTGCTTAACCCTTTGAAGTACAGTGTACTGTGAAGTCCCTCAACTCTTAAGAGTTAAACATACATCCCTCTCCTACCTTTTCCCTTTGCCATAGGCTTTAGTAGAGGCAGAGTGGGGAGTTCAACATCCTTTCTCTCTCCACCCTTCCTCCAGGGAGGAGATTGTATTAGCAGCAGCTTGTCTGCTGAAACTATTGAAGCACAAGGGAATGAGTGGAAGCCAAGCCAATGCCACTTGGAAATGTCTTCTGCCTTCCGCCACATGAAGGTTTCCAACTGTGTGGCTTTTGAGGACCAAGGACCTTCTGCATCATGCTACCTAAGCTGTGTATCTAGGGGGATGCTGCAAGAGGACTTCGTTGGTGTCTTGTTTGAGTCTCTGAAGGTGAGATCTCTGTTCTCAGGAATTAGTCTGTTGGGTGTGACAAGCAGAGACTTGCATCCCATCACTGCTAATAAATGTTACAATCCATGTTTTCTTGAGGCATTAACCAGCTGTCTGTTTTTATAAATATTGTAGAATTATGAGAGGACCATAAATCTAACCTAGATAAAACAAATCAAAGAAAGAATTTAAATAAATAATTCTAAAAAATAATCTTAATTTCATAGTAAAGTACAGGGGGAACACATATTGTATATGTTTCTAACAGGCGATTTCCTTTCCTGGCTTTATTCGAGTTCCTTATCACGCCCTGCCTCTAAAATAATTCAAACTCATTGTTGGCTGTAAAAAAAATCTCCCCCTTAAAGTGAACGTAAATGCTCATACCAAATGAAGTATAATGTAGTGGCGCATGTATGGGCTCCCGATTTTCAAAACTAAGTGTCACTTGATGTATTGAATGCAACTCCCCTCCTAACAAAAGTAAAAGTATAAATTAAAAATGGATATCTTCCTTTCACTTAACTACAAATGAATAAAGTGTTATCTCTGAATGTGGATTGAATCCAAGGAACTTTGACAGAAGATAAGCCCATTCTGCATCACTCGCTGTCCCTTTAAATAGGTTTCATTTCTTGACTGTGAAGATAAAATGATGTTACGTCTTCAAACCAGACCGTGGTGTGAGTAGAAGTACCAGCCATTGTCCGCGCTTCACAACATGGCCCCTGCCTTAACTGATTGTTTAAGTTAACTTCTTCTTTAAAAACAAAAACGTTTGTTTGGAAACAACTCAGTTCTGCATACTCTCCTGCTCGTTCTACCTTTTAAGTGCAATTCTTTAAGTGCGGTTTGACTGGAAAAGGGGACAGTGTGAATTCTCTTAGATTAACACATTTTTAATATAATTTTTTAATGTTTTTAATTTTTTTTATTTTAATGTGACCTGATCTAATATTGGTACTAAAGTGAATCAGATCACCCATCTTGCTTCAGGACCAATTCCGGAGTACCTGGTTCGGAGGTAGACCAGCAGATATAGGGGTGCAGAGCTGAGTAGATCTTTGACAGTCTTGTATTGTATCGCTGTAAACCTAAATCATAGCTACTTTGAAAGTAATGGCTGCTGATACTGTTTTGTTTCTCCTGACTTTGTTCAGGTGACACGGCTACTGCAATGGCTACCGTGTGAACTGTGACATTTCAATGAGGATAGACATGGTGTGAAATTGTGGCACACTGCAGCCAACAGAATGAAACACACACTGCATCACCTTGGCTACATCTCACTAGCTCTTCTCTGGGATTGTGGTATGTCCGATTTTATTCCAAGTTCAAATGGGCTCCCCATTAATGTAATTGCTACTTGAGTTCATAATGTGTCGTATTCATTTCTCTGCTTGCATTTCTCTCTACCCTGTCATATATTTCATTGTCCCATGTTTCTGTACTTGCCCACTCTTTTTCTTCTTTTCCTTTTTTGTCCAACTCTTCATGACCAACTCTTTGCCCAAATCAACCAGTACATCCCTGTACAAAAGTCATTGCTAGACCATAACAAACAGAAATTTACATACAAGATGAATAAACCAGATTTTAATTTGCAATTATAATATATGCTTCTAATATCCATGTTGGTCCAGTGCATTTAAATATTTTGCATGTATTATGCACCATATGGTCCATTCTACCGTATGGTCCACTCTACTATGCAAATCTGTCCTACCAAGCCAACTGTTCTCCTAAAGTCAGTACACTAATACTAACTGTTCATCGTCTTTCGCAGTGTTTGGTGAGCCTGGCTATCTTCTCCTCAGAAAGTCCCATCACACAGCTTTAAGTAGAGACCCCGTGTATGTGGATTTCTATCTCCCTGACAATGATACTACAACCACCAGTAACATCTCAATATCTCTCCTGAAAGCTGACAACAACCAGAAAGTCACTAGCAAGGAGCTTCCAGCTAACACATCACAAGGTGGCCTCTTGTTTGAATGTTTCTACTTCGTCGAAGCTGGACTCTACCAATTTCACATGAGTCTCCAGACAGAGAACAGCAGCCGTATTCGCTGGAGAAGTGGTATATTGAATGTCACTTGGCCAACATTTCACTTAGATTTGAACAGAACGTCAAAGGACGTAGTAAGATCCTTTCAGATAGGAGTCTTCACCAACGAACGCCTTTGTTCAACACTTCCTAAAAAAGACCCTGTTATTTTACTGGAAGTTGAGCATACTCATAGCTTTCAAGAACTGGAGGAACCAAGTAGTGATAGATTCATGTTGTACAAAACATACAAAGACATTCCCTTGATCTCTTCTCAATGGGTAGAGTTTGAGTGTGCTTCTGTACGGCCAGAGACCTTTATCACAGTGGCTTTGAAACCCATGTTTTCTGATTCAGTCATTGCTTATCTTGGCCCCATTGATCTTGTTAAGACTTTTAAGTATAAACTGCTAACAACAACAGAGCCGAAGTGCGATTCTTTGGTAAATGTGTATGTCGTACCTCCCCCATGCAATTACGTTGAGGGGAAGCTAGTCGTCTACAAAGAATCCCCAAGGATTTTATCAGAAAGTATTCCACCAGTAGCAGAAAGCATTATGCAAACTGGGGACAGGGTGGCTCGATTCAATTGCTCATTATTTGAAATTGGAAAAAACAAGTATTGCTTTGAATTCTTGACGTACTCGAGCAAGAGTCTTCCAAAGGCCAAAGAATGTGTCGACATCAGAAGAGAAATAGGTGAGTGTCTGAAGCTCTCCTGATAAAATTGATGGCTGTGGCTACTTACTTTAATGCATCTTAAAATTAAATTGCATTACATTACATTAGTTACAACTGTTTATTAATAACATTACATTATAATGTTACATTAAGTGAGCACAAACCCTGATTTGGTTATTCTTAAGATGTTTTTTCTCAGCATGACACGGCACACAGAATGAAACTCAGGTATTATGTACATAAAAACAATATTTTCTGGGGTTCGAATCATTTCAGGCCATGGTTATTGCAGTACACTTTGAAAATGATATTAGGGGAAATTTCAAACACACAAATGGGTGTACCCGGGAATTCCTCCCGATGAAGCCATTCTCTTCCGGTCCACCTTCCTCTTTCTCCAGGCAGGGAAGAGATGTTTGGCCACGTCCACCACTCCTACTTCCCCTTAATTAAGCCTATCAGGGGCTAGCCCTGTCTCCATGCATGGCTAGCCCCACCCCTCATGTGGGTAGCCCCACCCCAACATTAAACCGCTCCCTCAGAAGATGGAGAGCTCTTGGTGGCCCACCTTGGGAAGGTCTCAGGTATGCAAGTGGGTTGTGATGAGAGATAAGACTCAAGCCTGCCAGGACTGTCGGTTCTCATTGCTGCATAAAAGTTAACAGGACTTTTGAGTCATCTGGATCTCTTCTCTGTTGAAGTGGCCATCGATGTCATTGTATTAACCCCTTCTTATCCTCCTTGACTACTGAAGTATGTTTTCTGCTTTCGGTAGGGCCTTCTAGGGGGAGGAAGAAAAGGAGGCAGAAAACTGAGACGGTATCTTAAGAACACATGGACATTTTGCGTGTAAAATTGACCCAATTATACATTTTACATGAAAGCAATGCTGGAGCGCAGTAAATCTGTCTTTCTGGAACACCAATCCATCTGCCACTAAAAATTGTACAACCTGCAAATTGTCTGCCCGAAGGTTGACAAATTTATATGTTTTCTGTTTGTGACTTTGCAGAGACATGGAGTCTGTGGCAGACGTGGAGTCCCTGTAGTACCACATGTGGAGATGGACAGAGAGAGAGATACAGAGAATGCCTGACAACATCATTGATAAAACCATCCTGCAATGGAAGTCCAAAGGAGACCTCGATGTGCTCCCTGGAGGACTGCTCAAGTATGTAGTGGGTATTTTATATACTGTAACTCTAAGTGGTTTATTTATGTTCCTAAATAATCTAGCAAACACAGACCCATACCCTACATGAGTATTCTTTTAGGCATTATTCTTTCATAAACACAGTTTTTTAAGAGATGAATTTAACCTTTTGCAACTACCATCCTATTTACCTTTTTACAAGAAGGTTTTGCACAAATGTATCAAAATTTATAATCCAATGTAGAAGTTCAAATATTAATTTCAAAATGTGTTTTTTTTTCCTTTGGTGAAGCTGCTAAACCTTCAAGCAAATCGACCAAAAACTCTAAAACTGATGGTAACAGAAGTAACACTGTTACTATTACTGGGATTTCTCTGTGCCTGTTTATCATTGTAATTACTGTTGTGATCACTGTCTGGAGGAAACTTGGCAAAAGCCAAAAGTGCAGCCCCACAGTAAGACGCAGCTCTGCCCATTCAGCCAACTGTCGCAAGAACTCAGATGAGGAGAACATATGCCAGCTAAGGGAGAGTTTCTCGGAAACAGGGGAAATCTTGGATAGCACAGAGGAGATTGTCCATATACCTTTAAATTACAGGCAGAGCTTGCGTGTTGCTGAAGAGCAAGCTGCGACCGAAATAGACAGTTCTCAAAATGTGCAGAAGATCATTCCACCGATTTTCAGTTATCGACTTGCCCAACAACAGCTAAAGGAGATGAGACAGAAGGGCCTCACCGAAACCACAAAGTTATATCATGTGTCACCGAACCCAATGGCAGACACTGCGGTAGATATAGCAACAACACCGGCCCTTGCCACCGACAATGCAGAAGACACCGCCGCCAACAAATTCAGGATACAGTCTCCATTTTTAGAGCAAAAGAATAATCTTGGACGAAGTTCCGGAGAAAGGCATAACTTAAAGTCAACCTTTCTACTATCACAAGGAATGAGCCCCAGTCAAACGCTACCCAGATTGTCCCCTGTAAAGAACCAAGATGCAAAAGCGAGGCATTATGAGAGGGCACATCAAAAGAGCAATCACTTCAGGAGGACATCAAGCTTTCATGAAACTAAACACAATAAACCCTACAGAGAAAGAAGCCTAACAACACTGTCTCCGAGACAATCAATGGCTTATAACCCCAAGACCAGGACATGGGAATATTATACGGTGGAAAGATCAAAACATAAAGGAATAAGGGCTGATAAGAGTCCCGAAAATCTTACTAGAGGTAATAATTTAACAATAGATTCTGCTGGTTATCCTTCAAAATATATACGGTCAGGTGAGAGTAAACCCGATTTAATAAGCAATCGGCCTTTGGCAGCTACAGCATCAAATGTTGAAAGGCCAGGGGCAACCCGACTCAGGAAAGGCCCCTCTCCGGTGAGTAAGTCTTGGAACCGAGGCCAAAGGAACTTCTCGGCTTCACCTAATGAAATCTACAATAGGCACAGTTCTCTTAGTCCTGCTCAAGACCGGAGAGAAAAGTGCCAGAGTTTCCCCTGGGCAGCGGAATATTCATTCTACGACAACTTAACATTTGGACTGACAGAAGCTGAGCAAGAAATGCTTGACCTTCCGGGATATTTTGCTTCTAACGAAGAGGATGAAACAAGTACATTGAGTGTGGAGAGGCTGGTAATTTAATTACACTGCCACTGACAATTATTTATATTAATTATACAGATATTATTTTTGTGGCCCATTTATTTGGGCTGTTGGGGGATTTAGCCCAATTATTTTTTCAATGTGGCAAAATCCAAATAACTGGAAATTAGAAGCACATTTTTACTTGAATACTTTTAGAAACACTACCACTTAAGTCATACAATTACATGTTTTTTTTACAAATGGACATGTGAAGAAAATAGTTGTATGTTTACGTATCAAATAATAAATATTGACCTGCCATCTAGTGTATTTTTTCTAGTTTTTTTGTGCTCTAGATGAACTGCAGCTTTCGGTAAATGACCTCATTAAATTGATGTCGTTTTGAAAATGAAGGCTCCAGTGACTAAACGTTATAAGAAAGACCAAACTAATACTGAAAAACTGGTAATCTGGTTTAACGCAGCATGGTTGCCACAGAGAGAAGCCCTTTGATGCAGGGAAGTGATACTGCATCTGGTCACTAAGAGGTTTATTCATAAAGTGGGAGCAGCAGGAAAGCTGAAGTTGCAACTCACAATGGGTAATGTATGTTGACTCTAGCAAAATTCTCCTGAATGAAGGCCTGAGCTAACCCCTGTATGATTCATAGTTCTTTCAGTGAGTTGACTATGGTGAAATCTCAGTGATATGCCTAGAGCATTTGACACTCATTTATTTATACGAGGGAGGTTCGCACTTTTATATATATATATATATATTTCATATTAAAAAAGTTTTTGAACGTACCTCGTATGTCACCAGCAGATTCTATAGCGCTGTTACAATCAGGGGAATAATTTAAAATCACACACAATAATAAACTGGTACAAAAGGATGAAAGGGCCCTGCTCTTGTAAGCTATAAATCTAGTTGGCGGTTGAGGGGGAAGTGAAACAGTAAGAGAGGGCCGCTTGGATGGGGATGAGTTGATCGGGCCCGGATGATCTGTAGAGGTTGTTGGTCGTTCAGATGGCTTGATTAGGATGATGGCTGCTGATTGCACAGGGAAATGGTGTTGCAGTCCCTGCAGCGTTCCTCCAGTTTCCCTCCAGTGTAACTCTTATCTGACCACTTGGGGTGAGGTCTCTCCAGCTACATTTCCAAGCAAGCTTGTTTCCAAGTAAGGCCGAGGAATATATAGGGCTATCTCACAAGTGGTCATATTAGGGAAATTGCATATAGGATTTAGAAGTCAGGTTCCAAAGTGGATCAGTTTCAATAATAACATCATACTTGTAGGTGGGAGACATGGTGGAGATTAATACAGAAGGCCAAGTGAGTAGTTGGAAGAAGTCATGAAGGCCAGGGATGGATGTCCAGTTAACCCGTTGTAACTTTTATCTAATCACTTAGGAAAAGTCCACTTGGTGTGAGGCCAACATCACTACATTTCCCTTGGCTGGTCATTTATTAACATCTCCCCCATATGACTAAATTGTCTAGGCAGGGTTGACGCTTGAGGGTCGTGATAGCACCCCCGATGGCAGCAGGCACCCAGGGAAGACTGCCCCCACTGCCTGCCTTTGGTGTGCCACAGAATACAACAATGGATTGCACAAAACCAAGCAAGCTCTTTCTTGAATGGCCCTCAATCCTGCATTATGAAGGGAGTTACAATTGGAACTCCTGAAAACTAACCCTTGATTTTACAAAACTGCTTTCTGATAAGGATCCTACAGCGCGTCACAGGCATAATGACCGGATGTGCCGCCAGGAGACACGCAACAGGAAGATCAAGTCATCCCCCCCTCTTTTTTTGCTGAGCTCCTTAAAATAATGCTTTTAATAATGAATTTCATAGAAGTAATGTTTAATTCATTATTTTCTTAGGGAATGAAAAACTTGACAGAACTCACTCACTTTTCTCCATTTGTCCAGGTTAAAAATATTATGACGTTCAGCACCATTTTAAAACAAAAGTTAAAGGTTTTTCAATATCAAAAATCAAAAAATGATTGCAGAGATTTTACGGGTGTAACCTTCTCATTTATTGTGCTTGTAAAATATTCTATAGATTGTATTGTGAAAAGTATAAATTACAGCGAAGGCACCATCTATTATACGATTTCTTGCATACGGCTTGATTATTGTACATTCTTTAACATAGTGCATTGTAACTCAGAAAATGTTACCAATCATTATAAAAGTCTGAGATTTTCATTTATAACCCCAAGAAGTTTCTTGAATATTATATGTACGTGTTTGAATAACTACATTTTGGCATTCAAAGATTTTGACAATTTTTACAAATTTCCTTTGACGCGCCTGTTGCCTTCATCGGGATTATTGCCTACTGTTGATCAGCTAGCCATCTTTGCCATTCCCGCTTCCTGCACCGAGATATGAAGGACTTCGGATCTTCATTACTGTTTGTTTCAACGAGTACCACAAGCCACGCCATGTAGACCAAACAATCCCATTGTCGTATTGCCCAGAATAATTCCCCGTCTTGTAATATAACCCATTTAAATTAGCCAAATGGCACCTATAAGGAAATACATAAGAGAGTGACTCCGTGTTTGGATTTTACTTGGTAATAATATTAGTAAGAAATCAATAAACAATAAACCAGCATACTTGACAATATGGCAACAAAGCCACAAGTTATATACGGTATATATATAAAAGAAACTTTTTTTGTGGCAAAATAAGGAGTAATTTCAGAGGCTTACTGTAAGTAAAATGAGGTTTGATGTCATTGACTATGACATCGATCTACAGTCACATACTGTATATGTTTCTGAAACACTTCTTTACTATTTAACAACGATGTAACTAAATGCAGTATTAGAAACATGTTTTCTAGTACTTTTAAGTACCGAAACATTTCATAGAAATCAATTAAATCAATTAAAGTTATGGTACGGGCAGGAATATCGCCCTGTCGTGCTGACAGTTTACCGATATGGACATCTGTGTATTAAAATAAAACAAGTATTAACAAATATTAATAATAATCTTACTCTGCTAGTTTATAAAGGGAGTTATAATTTGCTGTATGAATTATACATTCACTGTATGCTGAGATTTAAGCTTTAGTATTATTAAGTATAAACAGTATACATACAATTTAAAGAATGTTGTGTGGATTTAAATAATACAGTAAAATTGCTTTTTAGGGTTTAAGACGGAACATAATGTCAGGACTTATCATTTAGTTACACATTTTAATTTTAATACATTGCATTAAATAAAAACATATATTTTTCTTTAGATGGAGAGTTATATTTTTTATTTTTTTACATACCTATTGAACCACCAACCACATTTGTTTTCCACTGCACAGTTCCCTTGAATGTATCTGTCATTGTCTTTATCCGAAGTACTAAACATCATTCCTTTTAATGATGCTGACCACTGATCTCCAAAGTTGCTGCCACCAGAGAGACTGTCGCCGGCATTTCCAGAGCAATACCCTACCCACAACCTGTAATTGTCCTTCACAGAAGTAAAGAGGAGGAAAACATATACTCAGCATTAATGCGTTCCTTAAAAACACATGAATTAGTTACAGTTATTGCTAAAGCTACCTCACTGGAGCTCTGAGAGAGAACCAAGATGCGCTCTCTCTCACTCTGTATATATATATATTATGTAAAAAAGATGGCTTGACAACTATGGCTTTATTTTATTTAAGAACGCATCCACTTTGATTCTAATTTCTTTACAAGACTAAGCAGACTTACCAATAAAGCCAGGAAAAGTTTAAAAAATATTTTAATGCAAGTTAGAACAGAAACCTTATGATTTATAGCCATTCTGCAGTAACTCCCACAGGAATTAAAGCACCTGTAGACATCACGACGGACGTGACCCAAATCTAGAATTTCAAGGGTTTTTGGGTTTTTTTTACCAAGAATTAGATACCAGAGCTAAGACAGAATATTATATTCACAAAAAGCTGGAAATCTATGAGTTGCCAGATCTGTTCTTGATAAGTTTTTTACCTTTTCATTTGCGATTCTGAATTGATCATAGATTGCATATCTCCTGTTTCCCTCCCAGTCCATGAGATCAATTTGTAATGACATTTCTCCTGGACAACAAAAAGCAAAGAATAAGTATTCTGTACTGTTTGATAAGGTAAAAAGGCCTGTAAATGGTAATAGAATACCTACTTTTGTCCAACAAGTCATAAATATGATTGTTTCCAAGCCAGTATTCATCACGTCTGCTTTTAAAGAGCCCAAAACCTTGCTTGTAATCATCCCATTCCCTGCAAAACAATGAACATTTATCTGTGCTTCTATGTTAAGTATTAATTTACATAAAATTGTCAATTTGTTGATGCGTATCTATCATCAGAAGTTTCATATATTATATAAATATTATTCTGTTATACTTTGGCTGTATATTCCAATTGTAGAAGGGGATTAGTAGACATATGGTGGTGCAAACCAAAATGGAGGCGCTCCCAGTGTTGTCCTCTCACCGAAAGCTCTGCAAATTTGGCGGGAGATCGCCTTAGAGTGCAGCCATTTTGGTGGAAGTTGGAGCCAGGTTATGTCCAATGATTCTATTGGGTGAGAGGACATCACCAAAAGCGCTGCCGTTTTGCCCTAAGGTGACCTTCTGCCAAAATCGCAGCACTTTTGGTGATGACTTCCCCTCAATTAGAGACGAGAGGAAGTCACTCGAAACGCTGCCATTTTGGAGGAAGATTGCACTAGGTTATGTCCACAGAGATGCTGATGAAGATAAAAGAGAGAAGATGAAAGAGAGATGATAGAAGATGAAGAACAAGAAGATGCTGAAGCGGAAGTGGTGAGTTGACTACGGTAAAATCTCAGTGATGTGCGTAGCGGAGAAGCAGAGGTGGCCGCGAGAAAAGGTAGGGAAACATTTAGAGATTATGAGAAAGAGTGAGTGAAAGGGCCTGCGTATTTCTGATTAAAATTTTGAGCTTTGTACCATTTGCTGAATTTGCCAAAATTTGGTAAATTTGCAATTCGTACAAATCTGAATGCACAAGTCCAGTGATTAGGATATATTAACACATTTTTAAGAAAATGGATATTATCAGCTTAGTCCCAGAAAAAAAAGAAAAAAATCTAGTGATTAGTAGTGAATCCTTATATCCATAAGTAGAGCCACATAACATTCAAAACCCCAGATGTCCCTTCTTACATTTAAAGAAGAGACTTTGTTCTCTGACGAGTTAGTTGGATCTAAGGTTGAGGTCAGACTCGGACTGAGCCATGCACCTGTCCATTCATGCTGAGAATGGAACAAATGTCTGAGAAACTAGAAGACAAGGTGTACATTTCCTAGATATTTCCATAAATGTCAATAGGGAAAAATACAAATAAAAAGTAACCTGTCCAAAATCATTCTCTAATACTGAAAATGAATTCAAAACTGTGATTGTACTGTCAGTATCTATAGATATGATGTGATTGATAAGTATAGAGCTTTTTGATTAATACCGATTGAAGTTCACTTTGCCATTGCTGCGTCTCTGGATCACTGTCCAGCCTCCTCCGTCTGACATATCACAGTAGACAAGGAATGGCTCATTTTCAGGTTTTGGCTGTATGCGATAATAACCACTCTCCCTTTTTCCACTTTCAAATACTGAAGAACAATCTGGAATGAATTAATGAACGTTATGTAAAACAATATATTGCAATCATGAAAGGGATAGTCCAGGGGCGTACCTAGAGTATTTGGCACCCGGGACGGATCCTGTATGTGGCACCCCCCGCCCCCCCAAAAAATGAATGAATGTTGGCCAGAATATTTATGTCACACATTTTTAACTGTATTTAGCATTTTAGTATTTGGCCATTTAGCAGCCTACTTGTGCCACGTCTGCCCCTGAAGGAGCCTGTCTGTGCCACTTCTGCCCTGAAGCAACCTGCCTGTGCCACCTCTGCCCTTGAAACAGCCTGCCTGTGCCAACTCTGCACCTGAAACAGGCTTCCTGTGCCAACTCTGCCCCTGAAACAGCCTGCATATGCCAACTCTGCCTCTAAGACAGCTGATCTGTGCCAAGTCTGCCCCTGAAACAGCCTGCCTGTGCCACCTTTGCCCCCAAGTAAGCCTGCCTGTGCCACCTCTACCCCTCCCTAATCAGTCTACCTGTGCCACCTCTGCCCCCTCTAATCTGCCTGCCTGTGCCATTTCTGCCCCTAACCACTAACTCACAACTAACTCACTGACTTCATTCATTCACCCATTCACTCTCCCGCACCCCCTTACCTCTCTTGCAGATTTCATTGGTTTGGGGGCCGGCCGTGTAGACGTCCTTGCGGCCCAGCGCCCGCCTAACGCGGGCCCGCAGCTTACTGCTGTGGCGCCCACGCACTGTATGAAGAAACTCTTTTCCCGCTTGCTCCCCCTGCACGGAAAAAGAGTCTCCTCATGCAGTGTGCAAGCACCACACCAGTGAGCTGCAGGCCCACGTTGAGTGGCACCCAGGGCGGTACGCCTCATCCCCCTTTAGGTACTCTACTAGGACTGTCATGCCCAAGATATTCTTTTACGTCAGTGCTTTTGGGGATGCCCATTCATTTGCTCTTTCCTTGTGGAAGCTAATATCTCTTTATCTGTCCCATAGGTACACTAACTTGCTATGGAAAGATGTGACTTTAGTAGCACGTACATGCATTAGTTAGTAAAATGAATAAAATTAGATTTAAATGTTAAAGAAGCTTTACTTTCCTGACAGAATGGTAGACAAGTGGAACATGTGGCTATCCTGAGTATTTACAGCAGGAATAATGGGAAGACCAGATGGGGCGAATGATTCTTACCTATATTTATGTTTCTTTTTAATGCATCAAACAAGCAAGGAATGAGAAAATACATGGGAATATATATTTTATTAGTAGAGAACAAATGTTTTAAAATGCAAAGATCAACCTGTTAGAGCCCCTTAGGACCTACCAGTACATCCTTAAAAGCTGTGCCAAGACACCTATTAGGACGTATGACCCTGCCACTACACAAGGGATCAGAGTTCCTATTGATCTCTAGTGCGAGTGCTGGTAAACCGTTATATAAAGAATACCTGATCCCGCGGTCAGGCATCTCCTTCTGGTAGGTGTCAGTGCTGATGCTCAAAGTAACTTCACTGAAGGACAGGAGAGACAGAGTGGGGTCTTTCTAGACCCTACAGGGATCTCCAATCCTACTGGGTGATTGCATGTACAGAGTGATCAACACAGTCTACACAGAGAGATCAGGGGGGAGTAAAGATCCCCTTCCAAAAAATGAATTAAAAAAGGGAAAAATGTGAAAAAAATTCTCTAGTCCTTAGGGAAAAAGTCCAAGTTAGATGCCACTAACCCAAAGCTCACCCCTGGCTGGAGGAAAGAGGGTGCAGCTTAATTTTCTTTCTTTTAAGACATTGGGGTGTTTTTAGTTTTCCTTCAAAGGTTTGCTTGGGAAACAAATATCTTTTTAATGCTTACATTTAAATAGTTTTACTTGCTATACTGTCCAGATCAACTTCTGTGTCTTCATACTGACCTTCATCATAGACAATGAGGTTGCCGCCGGTTGAAGGAAGCTGGACCTCTGGCCTCCTCTTCTCCGTGCTGCTCTTAAATACCTTGCTCTTCACTGAATGGTAATTATTTTTGGTGAGGTCTTGGATTTGAAGCTCACCTAACAGAAGGAGGTTCTGCAGAACTTTTATTCTGTGTTGGAGTTTAGCATTATCCATCATGCATATTTCTATGTCCTTAAGAAAAAGAACTCAATATAA
>VKOC01000002.1:42870534-42972759 GCA_009364415.1 Spea multiplicata | reverse complement strand
GAATTCAGTACATCTGAGATAGAAAAAAGAAATGAAAACTTAAAAACAAAGATCCTTAAAATAGAAGAATCCATTATATGTAATAAAAAGAAAAAGTTACAGAGGGATAAGAGTGATTTTCAAAAGGGCACTAATAGAATACCTATTAGAACACCGAATATGTTTAATCAGAAAGGACAAGTACACTTTAAGGGGAAACAATATGGAAATAGGAACACTATTTCTCACCAGTATGAAAGGAGAGAAAGAAACCCTAAGAGTCACCAAACACATGCCAACACAACCCGTGAGGACTTATCTCCTCCTTTCACCACACATAAGAAAGACACCATGAATCATCACCAACAGAATAGACCATCCACATCTATCACCTCTAAGGATTCAGATCGGTCTTTTTTAGATTGGGAACCATCTCGAAAGAAGAGATTTATAGGACAGCCTCCCCCAAGTCTCCCGATAGAGACGAACAACAGGTTCTCCCCGTTCCTACACTCTCCCACCAAAAAAAGAAAAACATTAAAAGAGCGAGAGGCTGTAGAGGACAGGGAGTTAGATTGAGGAACACCCATTTGGACACATCTACTAACAACATAATTAATATTTCTAAAATCCCCTTAGAGTCAATAGAAATGGAATTGTTATCAAAAGGCCTTAAATTTGCCCCTAACAAAGGTCCGAATAGCTTTAATCTTTTTATGGATACACACAGATTCTTGCGCAAGTTAGCGGTGAAACGCTTCTTTCTAAAAAAGGAAAATCACAACTTGGAAATTTATGATCCCGGTCCATCTGACCCTTATGTACACACACCATATAAGCCTAAATCAAGATTCTATCCCGAATTTGAGAAGAGCGAACACATTCAGGTCTTTTCAGACATGTTATTACAAGAATTTGAGAAAATCGACTCCCATAAGAAAAGGAGGTTTAATTTATCAAGAAAAGAACAAGAGGCTCTGAAAAAACTAAAGGAAGAAAAACAAATTGTGGTAAAAGCAGCAGACAAAGGGGGGGCTATAGTAATTATGGACAGGGCATATTACATGCAGGAAGCGAATCGCATCCTAGATGATGGAAGTACTTACCGTAAACTACCAAATAATCCTACTAAATATTTTCAAGTTGAATTTACCAAATTATTACAGGAAGGAAAGAATAATAAAGTACTTAACACACACGAATTTAATTTTCTTAACATAAAGTTTCCGAAAGTAGCGGTATTTTATTTTCTGCCCAAAATTCACAAGAGCATTACATCCCCCCCAGGGAGACCTATTATTAGCGGAATTAATTCGCTTACTAGTAACACCTCACAATATATCGATTACTTTCTACAAAAATATGTGTGCTCTACACCATCATTCGTTCGGGATACAAAACACATTTTGAATCTTTTACACAATATCAAGTGGCAACCCAATTTTCTATGGGCTACGGTGGATGTAGCCTCGCTATACACAGCCATACCTCATGATCAAGGTATGGAGGCTATTAGAAAAGTACTTGAAGGGGATAAAGAAATGGATCATCTCCAAAATCAATTCATCTTAAGCTGCATTAAATTTATCCTTTATCATAATTTCTTTTGGTTTAACAACGAATTTTATTTACAGCTTTGTGGTACCGCCATGGGGACCAAGTTCGCACCAAGCTATGCCAATTTGTATGTGGCAGACTGGGAAGCGAATTACATCTGGACCCACAACCCGTTTGGTGCGAACTTGGTCCTCTGGCGGCGCTACATTGACGATGTATTGATAATCTGGAAGGGGTCGGCAGATGAACTCAAGCTGTTTTTGAATTATATTAACACAAACACTTATAATTTAAAATTTTCTTCATGTGTCCATTCCCAGGAAATTAATTTTCTGGACCTTACCCTTTATGTTGAGGGAAATACAATTAAGTCTAAAACTTTTTTTAAACCAACTGATGGCAACAGTTATATTGAGTATGATAGTTGCCATCATCCACAATGGTTGCAAAATGTCCCTAAGGGACAATTTGCACGGATCCGCAGGAACTGTACCGAGGATAATGAATTTTTCGCTCAGAGCAAAACAATAATGGAGAAATTCAAAGAAAGAAACTATCCAGACGAGTTGTTACAAAAACATTTGAGAACTATAGCAGGACAGAAAAGGGAATCCCTTTTGAAGGACAAAACACATAAAAATACAAGATCATTTGATTTCGCTTTCCTTACAAAATATAGTGATAGGGCATTTGAAATCAAAAAGGCAGTCACTAAGTGCTGGCCTATCTTACAACAGGACAATATCTTAAAAAACCATCTTCCTAAAAAACCCAATATAATTTATAAAAAAGTTGAGAGCTTGAAATCTATTTTGTCCCCTAGTGTCCTATCTGCTAGTAAGAACAAAGATGAAGGTAATAACTTTTTACCTCAAAAAAATCCAGGGTTCCATAGATGCGGAAGGTGTAAGCTGTGTAAAACGTGCCATAAACAGGACAAGAAAATCACCAAATTTATATGTTTCAATACAAAAAAAGAATATCATATTAGACACTTCATCCATTGTGGGTCAAAAAATGTTATCTATCTCCTCGAATGTAGATGTGGGGCTCAATATATAGGGCGAACAACAAGAGAGTTAAAAGTTAGAGGATTAGAACATCTGGGTGGCATACGTAATAACAATCAAAAACACAGTGTACCTAAACATTGTAGCACTTGTAAAGATTTCTCTCTGGCTGAATTTAAAATAATAGGGATTGACATGGTTCTACCTCATTGGAGGGGCGGCGACATTAAGCAAACCCTGGCAAAAAAGGAGACACAATGGATCTTCAAGTTCCAAACACATAAACCAGGAGGTCTAAACATCGACTTGGACATTATATCTCTTTTGGATGACTAACAACAAACAAAAAAAAAAAAAAAAAAAATATTCACTTACCTTACACACTTTGCACTTTATCTTATGTGGTGTTTGAAAAATCCCTATAGAAACCCCCTATTTTAGGAGGTTTTTTGTTTTTTAAATAGATTGCACTTTAGCACTTTTTGCACAATGTTTTTTGCATATTTGCACAATAGAATACCCTTATGTGACTTTCTTTTTAAGACATTTATCATGGAATGAAGTTATTTTTTAGTTCACTCCAAACATGCGACTGAATGTAGATCTATCAGATATGTGCTATTGTTATACTATATTGTTTTACAATTTAATGACCACTATTTCTCTTCCGTTTGATGTGGGACATTTTTATTGATTTTTGAGGATATATACAAAGATCCACTGCAGGAAACTACACACCAGCTGCATTTCTGTATTTGTATGAACATCCTGCATATTCCGTATCAACGCCGGGAGTCCTTCTTGTGATTGATCACGCAGAACTGGATCTATCTTGGACGGATGACGTCAACGCGTCAACTTCACGCAGGACGGCATGATGACACACCCGGAAGTATCCCCCAAGAGCTCGTCTTGCGACCGACCACGGAAAACTGTATCTATCTTGGACGGATGACGTCAACGCGCCAACTCCACGCAAGACGGCATGACGACACACCCGGAAGTATTCCCCACATAAAAAGAATCGCGGATTGAGTTTAGATAGGTTTTATTTTGATTTTAAGACATTTTTAACTTTTATGTCTCATTGCTCCTGAAGAAGCCGACGCACAATCGGCGAAACGCGTCGAGGGACTATATATTAATAAACCGGATATCGTTTTTTTTTGCACATTTCTGTTCGAGTCTTTTCTACACTTCAGATCGATGGTTGGCTATGCGAATTTGCACTATACTCTAGTTAGAGTGGTGCCACTTCAATTGTAAGTGCATTTCTTTACCTCTATTGTTTATTCCAGAAGATATTTCACCATTTGGGCCCTGTCTCTGTCTCTACAGCTATCAAGAATCCTTTCGTTTGGTTTTACTGATGAGCTCGTTATTCCAGTCCACTTGTGAGTGGTTTACACACACTTATATTCACTAGTTTGGTTGACTTTATTACACTATTGTGTTTTTATTTTTCTCCCTCATATATATGCGCTCCATGTCACGTCGCTTGGTTATGTATGCACTTTAAGGAAGAGTGTTTTCTTGGAAGCAGCTGTCCTGAGGGAGGTTATATACATTTTTATTACACGTGAGATTTTTGGTTTTATTTTGTTCTCTAATATGCATTAGTCTGAAAAGTAATTTTTTTTATTTTTAAAAAAAGAAAAAACGAAAACCACCATAGTTTTAAAAATCCTATTTTAGTCTGATACTGGTAATAATAAAAAAAATAAAAATGGTGGGAGATGCCCTTTAAATTGCTTATCTGTCGATTCGAATGCTGTATGAAGACCGTTTAAGTAAAAGAGCAAATGCACCAGTCAAATGATTCAATAATTGGAGACATTTACACGAGCAATGGGGTGATGATTGCCCTGCTACTTATCTAGCATATGGCTTCCAGGAGTCATCCTTTTGTTTTACGTTCTTATTGACTTTCCGCTGACAGCTTTATTATTCAGAATCAATAATGATATGGCCTGAGTAATCCGCGAACGTTGCTCATGGCACGACCGGCAGATCATAGCTATAACAGACTGTCCATTAAACAGAAAGGGCCTCCTGTCTAATGTATATACTTCATTTTAAAGATGCAGTTCCACTTTTAGCAAGTCTCGTTCTTTTCTCCAAAGGTTTCTTCACAGCAAACCAATGCAGAGATGCTTTCAGTTGTTAAGGCAACAACATATTAATGCCTTGTGTCTCATATGAGCAATGTAAGATTTCACGTGACTAAATGTATAAATCAATCACAAAATGTTCACTGTGATGGACTAGTCATGACAGTGGAATAAATAAGTGTGTGCACGCGCGGAGCACTGCTACAGTGAAGTCTGATCAGACTTGATCAGTTCTGGGAAGATTAACCCATTACCTAAGTGTCTGCCTCCCTTAGTTTTCTGATTGTTGTGCTTCTAGAAACACAGAATTTGACAGCAAATAAGAACCCTTCTAGTCTCCTCTTGCAAAGACTCGAAGCTTAATCAGTCCTTGGGCGAGTCTTCAATTCTATTAGTTTTAATGGTGTGCAAATCAACACTTGCACAAAAATGGTTAAATGCCTCCATATGCGCCCACTGCATTTAAAGAATTATTGATTTAGCAAGCGATGGTACTTTTTTCTGTTTGAAACCCTAAACTAGTGTTATCGGAATATCCTTGTGTGTTCAGCAAATGCTTCACTGCTTGTAGATGAAAGGGAATCTGTACGTTGGCGGTACTTGGTTGGGGCAATCATCTGCATGTATGTATTCATGGTGCACAGATTTACTTGGCTCTGTTAACATTGTCCTAAATGGGAGATAATTGCAATCTTATAACAATAGGTATGAATACATTTAGGAAAAGAGGTCCCTGCCCCATCGAGTTTATTGTCTACGTGTGCTAGAGTTAGTTGTTAGAAGATAGTAATGATAGTAATGCCTGCCTTCTCTTAAATACCCCCACAATTTCTGACAATGTAAAGAATGGTTAAATCGATCCAGTATTTCTTCGCCCTCACCATACACATACTAACAAATCGCTGTAGCACTCACTCACTCTTATCACCATACACTTACCCATACATAAACACTCTCCCTATTCTCTTTCTTGTACCCTTAACCCTAGGCTCACTCTGAAACTCTTACCACCATGCACTGACACATGCTAACATCATGCACTCACTCAGACACTCTATCACTGTAGGGTGACACTAATGCTAACATCATACACCAAATACCAACATGTGCTCTAATACCATACACTAGCACACAATCACTCTCCAACACCACACACCCACACATTCACTCTCTCTAACACTACACACTTTCATACATACACACTGCTCTCTGTTATATCACATTATACACATGAAGTCTAGTCAAAGTTGATACCCTTTATTGGGCCAAAAAGGTAAAACGTTATATAATCTTTTGAAAACTCAGATCTTTGCTTCAGATTAAATCAAGTTTTTATACACATGAACAAACTAAATGACAATAAATTCAGTTTTTCATCTAAACTGTTGCAGAATGTGTGCAGTATGCCAGTTTTAGGTTCCCCAAATATTAAATACTTTATCACATACTTTTTTTTGCAAAGGGTATATTTAAAGGTATATGTAAGCTGTTACAAGGACTTTTTAGGTGACTTTGTGACCTGTTGATTGCATAGTAGTTTGGTAAAGCATTTGAACGAAAAACAATGTTTAACTTTTCTTTTTTGTTTAAATATAAATGATATGCAAATTATCTATTATTTAAAAAGGGGCTTTAGAACCCCATGATAGTCTTTTCCAGCAAATGTTCTGCGCTCCTAGAAGAGAGGGACATCAGGGCAGGAAAAAGCTAGAGGAACTTGGGACCCGTACACTCGCTGTCCCTTGCTAAATAACTAAGGAGATTTTACATATTTTGCTCTGTCTAAAGCCGCATTGTTTAGTAATTGCCTCTGCACTATGTGATGTATTTTAAAAGCCGGTTGGTGACTGAAAGGGTGAACGGTCATGATCGTGGCCCTGTTAACGTCATCCCATGTTCATTTCTTTCAGCTCCATGTTCATGCATGTCTTTTAACCCGGAAACCAGACGGCTGACCGTAGGGCTAGACAATGGTACAATCTCAGTAAGTACAATATCCATTCCACTTGTACATCAACAGACTCTTGGGTAAAGCATGATATTTTTAATTGTTTTTTTATACATTGAAGTCCTATCGGTAATGTTTGATACAGCTAAGGCGTAGATTGAAACGGCATGTCCGTTGTACCCCGGCATACATCTGTTCAACCTGGAGCCCCCAGGGGAAATCCAGAGGGTTCCCGGGTATGTTATCCCTTATGGCCCACACCATTGGCCCTTTGGTCTATCACACAGATACTGAACACCAGAGTAGCGGTATTGGTGCCACAAATCTACATTAGCAAAGAATTGGAATAAAGAAAATAATGCACACCTTCAAGGATTTTTTTTGGTGCCATGTCACAATTGTATAGCTTTTATCCCTCCAATCTTCAGCTGGAGCCTTAAATGATCCATCAAGTGGCTTGTATGCAGACCGTATCACATATGACCTTCTTATTTCGACGCAAAAGGATGCAGTTTTGGCTTCCAAGCACAGAACTTAAGTGCATTGTGCATTTTTCATTGCCCATTTATTAATATAGAACGCAACATCCAGCATATCCAGTAGATGTTCTGCAGACCCCAGGTTAGCTTGGCCATTAAAAAGAGGATTTCGGGCTCACCACAAAGTAGCCATTTTTTAACTCAAGGGATAAAACAAACCAAGCAAATACTTAAATTGCGACCCGGACGGCACACTTATTCCATATTGTTGCCCAAGGTTACTGTGCAGATGCGGAAATAGATCCGATACAGTAATACCCAGAAACTAGAGATACAAACAAGTCGTAAAGAAAACTGTGAAGGCCAAATGATGACGCTTGACCTAGATGGAAGAATATTGTGCTTCTTTTCTCTTGTTTGCAATAAAAATAAGAGGAAGCTGTGTTTTATTATGAGATCTGAGATATCTAACAATAATACAGTTTGCGCGTTTTTCCCTCCATTTTATTTCCCTGTACTGTGTAAATTGTGATATGACTTAATGCAGTTCATAGTTTTCATCGGTGTAAGTCCAGTGAATGAAAAATAGCATTATTTATCTAAAGATTTATGTGTTACGTCAAATGCAAAGAAAAAGCATTGTGTGAATGGTGTAAAATATAATTTGTGACGATCTCTGAATAGTTGTAGTGTTTGAACTACACAACATAACCTGCTTCTGGAAATAGTGTGTAAAATAAATATATATAAATTAAATATAATTATAATGTGTATATGTTTAAACCCCTTTGCAGGAGCAATTCACAGGGTGAATAAAATAATACATAGTGAAGCCGGGGAGTAAAAATATTCCCTCAACTTGGTTAAGGCCTAGTTCAGGGCTTGACAAATTTGTTTTGAATCCAGGAGCCAGCTAAAAAAGTTAAGAGCCAGGGTTTTTTTTTTAAACTAACAAAGTTTTATTTTCAACAACAAAGTTAATGTCCCAAGGGAATTCCCCTCTCTCCTTATAGGTCCACTTGCCTCGATTATTTTTTTTTAAAAAAAATATTTACATTTTCGCCGGTGGGTTGGCAGACCAACGTCCACATGGTGCGGCCGCGAGGTGAGGTGGTAAGACCGCTGCGTGTGCGCTTTAATTTTATTAGGCGGCTGGCTTGCACAAACCGTGCTGCACTGTGAGCAGGGCCATTCCCGCCCTGCTCACGCGGGCCGCACATTGAAGTCTGGCGGGCCACGTGTTGGACGCCCCTGACCTAGGCGCCAGGACAAAATTCTCAGTCGCCAAGCTCTGGTCTAGTTAATAAAACTGCATAATCTTCTGAAGGAGGTCTAAACTCTGAATCCCAACAACTTAGGCATCCATTGCTTTGCTCCCCATGGAAGGTAACACGGATTCTTTGGATCTTTGTCTTCTAATACCATATTGATGGGTAAAAAAAACCCAAAAACATTAAACATTGTAGAAAAAAACTTTCTCCTTTCCAGAACCAATTCATAGGGCACATTTTTGCATAAATCTTAGATTCTAGCTAGTCACGTGAGTTATTAATTTTATTTTTTAATTTTATCACAACATACGTGCAGTATTTAGATATAAGAATGAGGGTCGCGGGATGATCTATAAAGTGGCGTGTATATATTGTGGTTGCTCGCCTCCCAATGCTCTTATTGCATAGTAAATAGCATTACAATAAGTGCATATAAGGCAGGTTCCTTGGCACCATTACCGTAGTAGAGAATATAAAGTTAAGAACTGAGTAAACAGCGTACAGTAACATGAACACACCAAGGAGAAGAGGGCCTCGCTCTTGTGAGCTTACGGTGCATTAGGAGTTTGAGGGCGGAATGAGACAGGAGGTGAGGGACATGTTCTTCAAAATGATTTATAAACCCCCAATTGATGGAGTTGAAAGCCCAAGCTTCCTCCCAGTTGAACTTGTTACATAACTGGTGCTCCAGGGAAATGTGTGCTATACCACTTGTAGAACTTTTTCTGTGTCACTAAATTGCATACTTTCTTTTTTACTAAGAACCTTTTTTGGTTTTCTTGTTAAATATATTTTTTTGCTGACACACCTTATCAACATCTGAGGTTCTAAAGAATGTGTTTTTGTGTCAAATACTGCCATGCTGAAGGATTTTGTCTCTATACATTGCTAAATATGGTATCGCTGTCTCAAGGTGTCCTCTTTTTACCGTCTTTAGCTAATGATGTCAACACGAACGAGTTAGAGGTCTGTAGTTGCCAAATAAAGTGGCATGCTGATGAAGGGAAAGTATTCTGAGGACACCGAGGTGAAGGCATGTAAGGATTGGCAGTGGTGTCAATCTAAGTAGAGACATGTTTAAAAATAAAGGAATTTGAGTATCCTGTCTAGTCATTTGGACAAAGTGTCCCAACGTCCAGCAGGTCCCATACAGAATTATTAAATGTTAAATGAGAGAGTGAATGTGTGGGTGTGTGGTGTTGGAGAGTGATTGTGTGCTAGTGTATGGCATTAGAGCACATGTTGGTATTTTACGTAATTCTTATCCAATTATACTGAATATATCGAATTACACACCGGTGCTTACAAGAAAGCAGAAGAGCTCCCGGGGAAGGAGGCAAGATACTCTTTGGGATTCCCCAATGTTTTGGCAATCAGGTTTCTTTTCTCAAGGTGATTGTGCCCTTCAAAGTCCCACAACATCTGAAGAATAACGGTGTCCAAGCACGCAATGTGTAGGGATGTATGATTATCATATAAAGCTATTCAGTTGCGTTTAAGATCAACTATAATACCCAATCTTAAATTTATACAAAAGAATCATGAATTTACTAGGTGAGTCTGATTATCTATTTGCTTCATTGTTGTGTTTGGCTATTTATTATATCCATGGTTTTATTGACTTTTATATTGTGATTTAGGCATAGGGATTGAGGAAATAATCAAGTGTATGATTAATATATGCAGCAATGCAATCGTGTTTTTTGTGACCAACTAGAATCCGTCTTCAATCTGTTGGCGGTAGATGATTCCTTTTCAGAAGCTGATCTCTATCATATAGCATAGCATTGGTTCATATATCATTCTCATCATTAATAATGGAGTGAGCGATAACTAAGCGGGGAGAGCTGTGGAATTAGCCCCTCCTGTTAACGCATAGATCCATACGTTTACCGCATGTAATCCAGAAGTAGTTTAAGATATATAAATTGTGTGAGTACCATAACTTCAACAAAACTGCAAAAAGTGTTATACAGCCGTGGTCCTTAAGGGGTTAATCGAGGAACAGCTATGGAGAATATTTCTGATTTATATAAATTGTGTATATATAATACTATACCTTTTTAAATCTCTTCCAGGAATTTATTTTATCTGAAGATTACAACAAAATGAATCCAGTAAAGACATATCTTGGTAAGAAACAATAATGATGATAATTAACCCACTTCGGGATTTATTTATTTTTTTAAATGTATAAAACAAAGCAACACCCGTAAACCGGGTCAGGCAGTAGACTGGATTAGTGCCCAATAACTATAAATTCGCTTATATAAACTTCTGGGCACTTAAGATCGCTCAGAAATGTGATAAAATACTCTGGAGTTTTGAAATTATATATATATATATAATATATATATATATATATATATATACATACATACATACACGTTATTCATTTTTATTTAATGCAAATCAACCAATAGAAAGAGTAGTGTTAAAATCAGAGAGGAAAGTATACATAAGAGGAGAGAAGGGTCCATTACTAAAAGAGGAAAAGTCTCAAACAGGAAAAGGATGTATCAGAGAAATTTTATTAAAAAAACCCCTTAAAAGTCCTTATATTTCATAAATAGGCTCCAAAAAATCCTCACTTTCTCATACAACGCCTTTCGCTTTTTTCAAAAGGCCTTTTTACTTGAAATGAAACATGCAGCTGTCCGGGAAAGGAGATAGAAAGAGAAGGGGTCATGGAACTGGTGAGGGGTTAGCGTGGATATCTGAGAGCAGGGGGCAGGAAAGATGAGCGGAAGGATACTGAGGTGTGGATGTTATAAAATGTGAAAAGGGAAGGCTTCAAAGCGCTAGTCATAGTTGCCAGTTTTCCTAGGATGCCAAAAGCCCACGAGCCGGCCAGAACATGGATGTAAGTTAAGGTGTTGCTTTTCCTCCCGTGTCTAGGTCCTATGGAGTTAACCGATAGAGATCTACTTGTTGATAATGGGGCGGGGGGGTATGGGGCCATTATTTAACCACTTCTACTAATTTCATGCATGTGGCCAAGTTCGTACGAGTACGCGGGTTTCCGCGTGGAGCGCGTATTCTCAGTGATGCTTCCGGGGACCCAGGATATAAACGTGGCTTTGCCTTTTCCTATAGAATCTTTACGCAGGTTGGTAATGACTTTAAGCGCTGTCTGTCCTCTCGCTCATGTCTTTGTACAGCACACCAGAGCCGCGTTACCATGGTCCTATTCGTCCTGCAAATGGAATGGGTGCTGAGCACGGGTCAGGACAAGCTCTTCACGTGGCACTGCTCGGAGAGCGGGGAGCGCCTGGGGAATTACCGCACTTCCGCTTGTGCTTCTTGTCTACAGTATCCTTCACAGGCGTTACCGTGTCGCGTTAATCGGAGAATCCTATTTCCGTATATGCACAGTTACTTGGTGATGAAAAGGTTAAACAGAAGACCTGGCGCTGTTTGCCCTGCACAGTGTTCTTTTCTCCCGGCAAATTTTGCAGATCTCTGCTGTTTACTCTGTTGCGTGTATGAAATAGAAGACGTTGTCCTTACTGAGCAAACACAAGACAGCCCTGAAAACAGCCTAGCAAAAATAGGAAAGAAAATAAACCTTCCCGGACAAGCCACCATACACGATTACTGCTTTTGTTTGTCTTTGTGCCCCGTCGCCTCGCTAATATTTGTATCGGAACTCTTATGCCTACGGTGAATGCAGTTTGTCATTGACAATGAGGTCCGCACGCTAGATGAAGATGCCCATTGAAAGGGCAAACGCTGGCAAGGCGGCCCTACGTAATGTAATGTGTGTATATATAATATAATATATATATATATATATATATACACTGCTAAATATACATAAATACAATATTAGTAACTTCATTCCTAGTACTGTTGAATGCCAAAGCCCTACCTGTAAGTTATTCATTGTTAAAATGCGCCATTAATTGATTTTCATGTGACGCAGACACTGGGTGCAATGCAAAAGATTTGAGATATTACAGGACATACCAGATGAGATGTTACTTGTACAGCGCTGTGGCATGTGGTGGTGCTATGTAAGGCAATAAGTAATGAAGAGGGCATTTGTCGGTAAATGAGAGGAGTTCTGGTCGAAGGAGATTAGGGGGGAGGGGGTCAGAACGCACATTTAAAGAAGTGTTCACCAGGTGAAGAAAGAAACAAAGTCATGGAAATTGTGTGCATCTGTCGGGTCGTTAATACCCCTTGACATCAGCCTGATAGATTTGATGTGGAGACCAAACACGTGTTTGTTGGGGATCATTCCGGACAAGTTACAATTCTAAAACTTGAACAAGACAACTGTAGCCTCATCACCACTTTCAAGGGACATACAGGTGAGCGCAAAATATCCACTGGCTTTTTAAAACATTCACATATGTACTTGGGGATTCCACGGTTTGTAGGATAATAAAGGGGATGTCCAATAACTATACCTCCCAAGCATTGTGGTGTACGGGGGTCCCACCCAAGTGCTCCCTCGTCTAGTCCCAAATCGGCACATCTACGTTGGGTGGTGGCAACTGCAGTCCTTTATAAGTCTAGTAGCCATGCAGACATTGGGCTCGAGTTACTATAGCAACCAAGGCTATTTTTAAGGGACACCCAGTCATCATACGCACTTTTGATTGCCGCCTTTAAATTTTTGTGTGATGTCTCCAATCACTACTAAAAAAAAAAAAAATTTTTAAATTCAGTTACAAAGATATTTTTAACATTTGGTGGCTTTTTAATGCATTTGACATCTGTCTACAAAAAAATCTTTAAAAAGCAAACAAGCGCACGCACAACGCTAATAATACATAAATCCTTAAATAACACCAAAAATGACAAGCCTTTCAGTAATGTTCTGTAACTTGGGTATTTCTTTTTTTAGCTGGTGTCAGCGCATTGTGTTGGGACCCGATGCAGAGACTTTTGTTTTCTGGAAGTTCTGACCATTCCATTATCATGTGGGACATTGGTGGACGCAAAGGGACTGCTCTAGAACTTCAAGGACACCAGTAGGTTGCTACTTATTTGTCTTGTGTAGACATATATACTGTATATATCTTTGTTTCACGTTTTCAAAAAGAACAGTTGTTCTTTTTCATCTTACACGAGTTTTGTGATATGTGTGATGTTCATATTGAACATGGAGCTTTGTATAAGAGCATCGGAGCCTCACGGGGCTTTAGTGAATGGAAATCACCATCTACAATGACACATGGCCGGCTGGTAATATGCCTTTTCTACAACGTACTATGTCAGGACACATAATTAGGACGAAAACCAATCACCGATATTGTGAATATAAGCATTAAGAAGCCTATAGTTTACAGTAGTGTTGGGAAAATAGATAAGGAGTTCATCTGTATGAAATCATCTGTTCATGGTTCCACAGGGAAACGCTATGACATCATTAGAAGTTGCTTAGGAGCAAATCGGACACCTTTCTTCTGTTACGTTGTGCAAATAGCCAAGGTTCTCCTTCTAGTAACGGCGTGGGGGTTATTGTGCTTCATCATTGTAATTATTCTCAAGTTCATTCTACGTGATGATCTGTCAAACAAACACAGGTGGTCTCTTTCCTGGACAATGCAGATTTCTACAAAAAAAAATTATATTTGAAGATTCTGTAAAAATTACTTGATGGTATGACGCAGAGAAAATGGATAACAAATACATATATATATATATAGTGTGTGTGTGTGTGTAAATATATAACACCAACTCCTCAAATGTTCTAGAACAAGGAACGACTCCTGCACATGGTGCTTTCAAGAATTCCAGTCTGCAGAAGCAGTAGGAAAATGACGTGGAACTTGCTATTTTGGCCCCATGCTAGTGGGGTCTTTTCTGATCTATGGATCCCAGCAGGGTTAAATGCAAATCCGGGCTTGCAAATGTGCATCCACTCATTTCGTAGCACTAAGCCTAAGTGTATTTAGACCAGAATGTGATTTTAAGTGTGTCACAGTATATGCATGATTACCCCCTCCTTTAGTTAAGTCCTTAAAGAGGACAGGAAATTAATATTCAAATTTGTCTAAGTAGTTTTGACAGAAATGTGTAATTATTCCCCTATAAACTGGATGTTGGGTGTAGTAATATGTTTAGATGTCCACTAGAGGGCTCCCTTCCTGAAGTTTGCTGCGTGAGTATTTTCGTGGCTTGTCTAGCTCCCCTAGTTCTCTGGATCTGTTTTATACATCTCTTTTTGGGCTTGTTGTAAACAATCTGAATAATTTGCCTCTGTCACAGTGATAAAATCCAGTCAATCTCCTATGCTCACCAATCTCGTCAGCTCATCTCATGCAGTGCCGATGGTGGGATAGTAGTCTGGAACATGGATATCGAAAGACAAGAGGTAAAATCCTTATTGCATATGAGTTATTTGTGTGCCCATTATCTATCTTTTATTCAACACAGAAGGATTTCTTGAATGTGTTAATTTCTGGTTTACAGCAAAGCAATTATAGCCATTAAGTATGTTTCATCATACTTTTGTATGTGTGATCTTTAAATTATTGTGTGTCCCAGCAGGATAGAAAGCCCCATGTAGATTGTTGCTGTTAGACTCCTATAAATATATTTCAAGGCAATGGGCAGTGGAGGGTAAACCAAAATGTTAAATGGACAATCTGGTATCCTATCCACCCCTGCCAATGAAGAATACACATTTAAGAAGAAGCTGCAGCGTCAGCACTCTGAATCAATCCGTACATTTCCACTGTAAAAAAATGATTTAAAGGTGACACATAGCTGCCATACGCATTAATGTGCATATGATTACTTGGTCATACAGGGCAAATCAAATGGTAGTAAGACCACTTTTAAAACTTTGAACTAGAGCCCTTTTAGAGGCCATACTACTATCATCTAAAGGACTGAAATCCTTGATGGCCCATTATGATTTTACAAAATAGTCCTTTAATTGAGCCTTAGGTCTCGGGTCTTCCTAAATCTGCTTTCACATACCTTGATCTCTTGTTGTCCAGACTCCAGAGTGGTTGGACAGCGACTCCTGCCAGAAATGTGACCAGCCTTTCTTTTGGAATTTCAAGCAGATGTGGGACAGCAAAAAGATTGGCCTCAGACAGGTATCTGGATTTATCATTACAAAAAAAATCCACATTTTTTTCCCCACAGCACCTTTCTCTAAATCTAAGATGCTTAAATATTTTTTTTGGTCCGTCCAGGCAAGATAATAGCTTATGTGAAAGCACTCAACATTAAGGACTGACCACAGGCTGTCACATTTTAGCAACTATCCATTACTACTGCATGACTTGGCTTTGTGTTTAAGCCTGAAATTGTGCTCCAAGACCAGCAAAAGCCCCTTTACAATACCTGGACAGTCAAAAGCTTTGGTCAATGGGTTTGTTTAACGTTTCGGCCATCCAGCATGTCATTATAACATACGTTTTCACTATGTGACTAGTTAAGCAGTCCTACTAAGTATCTGTATCTCTGATGCTCCATGTATGAGAAACACAAAATGCATTCTTTGTTTTAAGATGCAAGATCAATATAAGATCAGCCCCCGCTGTCACATTCTCTACGTACTGCACCCAGTTTACCTGTATGGTGGGGCTGGCTCTCGTAGTCTTGTGTTCTCTTTATGACAAGAATCAGTACATCAGTACAACTGCCCTGTGGTTGTGTTTTCAGCATCACTGCAGGAAATGCGGCAAAGCCGTGTGCGGTAAATGCAGCTCCAAGAGGTCTTCCATTCCACTGATGGGCTTTGAATTTGAAGTTCGCGTGTGTGACAGCTGTCACGAGACGATAACAGATGAGCAGTAAGTCACAGCACGCGTGTTGATCATCGGCATGACAGCTATTCCTTCTAGGATGTTTGGGAGGAGGTGTTAGGAACATCGGCATCTAAGACGACGACTTCGTGTGTTAAAGAGGAAGAAAAGTCTCCTTAACATACAGAGCTGCATACATCCAATCTAGATTAGCGTCTTGTTCAACTGGAACCAAGTAAATGACTTCTAATTGGCTGCGGCCGGGCATGAACCCAAACTGCTAAGCTATACCTATTGATTGGAGGGTAGCCTATGCACAAAAAGTAAAGCTTTATGTTAATTTTATTGTATAAAAGTGTTTTCTATGTAGTTACGGAACAAATAAAACTAAAAGAAATGGTGGTGTGGGGAAGCTTCATGTCGGGTAGGGATTCACAGCTTTTTTTATTTTATTTTTTATTTTTATTTTTACATTAAAATTAAATAAAGTTTTAGTTATTGCAATAGACTACCCTCCAATCAAATTGGTTTGGGATATTCAAATCCATCTTTAACCCAATTCCAGTACCCTAATTTATTTGGGCAGGTTTTTCAGATTCTCAAATTTTTATTCAGTGGTGGACATTATTTTGGAACTTTCTGATTTCGGATTGTGGGCAGTTGCATGCACAGCATGTTTTGTGTTTTTTACATATTAAAACTACTACTTTGCATTTATTCTTTCTTTTAGACGCGCACCGACTGCCTCGTTCCATAACAGCAAGCACAATATAATCCATGTGCACTTTGATGCCACAAGAGTGTGGTTATTGACGTCGGGGACGGACAAGATTTTAAAGGTTAGTAGAACTTTCCTGCGGATGATGTCTCCACTTTGAGCCCTTTATATGGCCAGAAATGAAGTCATAATCCAGAGCCAATGTGCAGTTGTGGTTAATTCACTAAAAAGGGAGTTACCGGGAGAGTTGTGGTTTCAACTACCTGTCATTCCTGGCATTGATTTTCCTCAATGTAACACCTGGTTGCTGACCATTTTTAGGGACAGCTTTGTAGTGCTGAGTGCTAGCCTTAGTTTGAGCGACCCGGTGGCACTTACAGTTACAGTCTTACAGTTTCTCTACGTATGCAAAGTCTAGAAGTTTTCACTGGAGTGGTCATTACTTTTTAGTTTGACTCTAGCAGATATGTCTACATATTGGATGTTAGATACTAGGTTAAAGTAGGGCATGTCCCCATAAAGTCCAGCTACCAACAATGGACATTCTGGTAAGTTCCATACCAACACTTGTTATCCTGTAATTCCACTTATTATTGTCTGTTGCTATTCAGGTGTTAGAATGGACATGTTAATAAAGTCCCCCACCTGCTGACCAGGTTAAAGTTACTTAGAGACAAAATGAACGTTGAGGAGAAGGTGGTGCTGGTAACGATTATTCTCTGCAAACATAGTACATATTACGTTTTTTAGTTAAAAGAAATAAGCATTTCAAATATTTAACCTAAATATAGGCAGTTTCTATATTTTACTAACTAATATATATTTTTCAGATGACAGGTCCAGTAGTTACTATACCAAATAAACCGTCTACGAGCAGAATCTCTTAACTTCCTTATCCCAAAAATTCCTGCAGATGTCCAGCAGATGTCTCTAACGCCGAGATTAACGATTGCTTTGGGATTTTGTTTTACAGCTATGGGATATGACACCGGTTGTCTCCTGATGGTACCCTAAACCATAGGTGTGTGAAGTGTGGCCCTCCAGCAGTTGAACCTCTTTGGCCATTGCTGCTCTACACGCTAGATCACAAGGACCTACGGAGAAAGAGGACAAAGAGCAGAGGTGTTTTGCTACACTCTAGAGGCGTAACCGGGGTTAACCCCTTCTTTAGTACGTCTTCTCAAGCGAGAAGCGCTTTCCTTTTTAACTCCAACCCGAATCATGTTTGGAAACCGGTGCAAGTGTTATTTAAGTAAGGCTATGTCATATACCACATCCTCCTGGTTTGCAGTGCTTTGAAATATTTGGAGGTTAGAATTCAGAAAGGGTCTGCGTTTCACGTAATGTAAATATCCAGCATACCCACTGTGCTTTGAGGTGGTGTTCAGGTGGTGATCTGACTGTCCATTGAACCTATAGGGCACTCGTTTCTCCATGGAAGTCCTTGTTTGAACATCAGCCGTGCCTTCGTAGAGAAAACATTGAGCGTTGACAGGCAGCAGAGTTGTCCGTTCCAATGCAAATGAGTCCTAAACTCCCAGCAATCTCCTAAAAATGTAATTCTCACTTAATCCACGGGGTGATTTTTTAAAATCCTGTCTAGTTTATTAATACTGAAGACTGTACTCATACCAGTAAGGATGAGAGATTTCAAACGGTCAGTATTTGTATCCCAAAAGCTGCACATTGTCCTGTTTCTTTCTCTTTAACTCTTATATAATGTTCTTTTCACCTTTGTGGGTTATCTCTAAATGACTTTTTTTTTGCTAACGGTTTCATGTGTGAAAACATAGCTTTATAATAATTTGTAGTGCTTTCGAACACCAGGACACTTTAAAATGTGCACATAACAAAGGGTGATTTTTGGGAATTTTCCAATTTTCTCTTTCCAAAATATAAGAAAGCAGACTATATTCACGAAAGTGCTTGACGTTGGGTAGCAGTGAGCTGAAATTCTTCACTTTGCACAAGATTAGCAGTCTTTAATTGAATTAGATACCTTTTATTGGACCATTATAGAAGAAGATTTAAAGTTACATACGCTTTTGGGAACTGATTGAACAGAGTTCTCCAAAACATGTGTAACTCGCCAAGTCTATATTGTGGCGAAATGAAAGGTATCGGCTCTAAATAAAGACTCTTTCCTTTTTAAAGTTTTCTCTTGGGTTTACACAGCAATATCAGTTTTTCTTAAATTCAGTGAGTAAAGAAAGACCCTAACTATGTTTTATGAAGGAGCGGCTCGGCTCCTGTTGCAGAAGAAGCTCACAAGAACTGTTTCAGCTCACCTGCAAACTCCATGATTGGATGAGTAACTATTAGTTATTAAGCCTGGGCTGCCATCTTGAGTAAAGGCAACGCAGGTAAAATAGTTGATAATTGATTAAGCCAAGATATGAAAAATCTCATGATCTGTTTGCCGCCCTCGAGTGTCCTGGAGCTCGAGACGCCTGCCGTAGTCCCCGGGAAAAAAAAGAATATGTACCTGTTATCCAACATTGTATAGTTCCATATATATAGACCAGGAAATTAGAGTCTCTATACTTTGGTCCAATTATATCTGAGTGTATGCAAAGTTTCATATTTTATCACAAGCAGACCCTGGTATCGTGTTTTGGATTGCAGTTCTGGAGGGTGGCCGAAGATAATGTGAGTGTTTAAATGTGCTGTTACACTTAGACGCTGTAGCAACAAATCAAACAACTACTTATGTGTCTCACGACAAGCATTCCTGGCAATATTATGGGCGAGAGTTTTTTTTTTTGTTTCCGGATCATAATTTTTATTTTCATATATATATATATTATATATATTATATATATACACATATATATATATATATATATATATACATATATTATATATATTATATATACACATATATATATATACACATATATACACATACACATACACACACACACACCACACACACACACACACACACGCGTTTTGGTCATATCTCCCTTCCAAAGTGATGCTCCGCCATCTTAATATAAAAACAATTATATGAATTGTAATTAGGAAATGTGTCTAGTTCCAAAGGTAATAAAGATATCTTGCAGAATAATATGCAATAAATGATAGTAAGATGGAAAGTATTGATCAATACATAAAATATTTGGCAAATATCTATAAATGATGATCAATTTAATAAAGAATTGATAAATTAGTGAAAACAATCAATTTAATAAGATTAATATATTCAATTATTAGCAAATCAAGTTAATTGATAAATATTTGTTACAATTTAACATACGCTTACCTGCTGTAGCATCATACAGTAATAGACACACACATGCTAAAATCATGTGTTACCAAACACACACACACCTCAAAATCACACATGCTAAAGTCGAATGCTCATTCACATGCATGCCAACACCATGTAACACTACAATACCATGTAACACTATATGCTGACATACACTCACACTAATGCCACACGGTAACACACACCATGCGCTTGCACACACTAACACCACACTATTATACATATGCACACACTCCAACAACATCCACGAGCGCGCACATGCACACACTGACTTTAACAAAATACACATAGACATTAACTCTAACACCGTACATTATAAAGACACTGACTGTAACACTATACATACACACACACACGCATACAGCGCCCCCTTACCTCGTGGAGACCTGTCTGCACTGCGTGTGAACTGGATAACTGTCGTGCACCCATGGCACCCGCCTTAGCACCCCCCCCCCCGTAGCCAAGCAGGAGGGGGCAACTTCTCTGCTTCCCGGCTCCAGGAAGTGGTGCCGGGTCACCATGGTGACCTGGCCCCAGGGGTATGTCAAGCCCTGCCTTAATCTATATCTTTATATATAACCCCTGTGTCTGCTGAAGTGTCCCATTTTAATTGGCGGCTCTGGCGGTTCCCGTAATGTTCTGACAATAGGTATCACACGGCATCAACGAGACCACCTTACCGGTAATTAATTCTATGAGATGAGAATTTACCATTTTACCACAAATCACCCATTTATTAAATAAACCGCACTGCATCTAGTTCTTTGCCCACCATACTGGTTAAACAACTCAAGATCATTTGATATTTTAATGCACATGCCAGATCTTTCTGCCAACACCGATCACATGGCAGTTTGCGGAAGAGTTGGAACCATGTATCATACTGAACCCCTCACTGGGGCCGGCCCCGTATTAGGCATAGTAAATTGGGAGTTTCACTTTCCTGCTTCTATACATGTATTCGTTAGTTGTTTCCACTTATTTTGGAAGCCATGGATGTTGGGCATCCTGCTTTCATCTGAAAGGGTCAACAGAGAAGATGGTGTGTGTGTGTGTGTGTATAAAACAGCTTAATTAGGGTTATATTGTGACAGTTTTACCGAACATAGTATGACTCCTTTCAGGTTTCGTGTTAGTATATATATGTAAATGCATACGTTTAACACATTCCATTCCAGAGACTTTACACTGTTTTAATAAGAAAAGTCCAAAACCAAATTAATTTATTATTCAATTCTTTAACTTGATTCTATTCATTTTGTAACCTAAACCTCTCCTAAAGAATTGATGTGTTGTATATTAGGATGTTTTTAAACACAAGTAAATTAACAAATTAAGGTATCGTCTGCACGGTATGTATTATAGATATTGTTCCGTCCAATACTGTCCATATTGCTAGATTCAAATTTGAGGTTCTGAAGCCTTGAGCCTTGAATTCTTTTTTTTCCAAATTCATGTTATTTTTCTTTTGTTTTTAATTATGCGCATTTGTAATGGTCTTGTATTTGTGATTAAATTACATTCCAGACTTTTATGGGTTTGCTAGACATTTTTATTCTACTTTTATTCCTTTTACTGCAGCAAGTAATGATTTTCTAATATTAGTGTGACTTATTGTACTTGAAACTTATTTTATGCTTTTTGTACATGTTTTTAGTTTTTTTCACAGAAGCTGGAACCAAACAGTGCTCCTATTCAGTTATGTCAGATGACTTCTCATGTTCATCTAGAATAGGTGTTTCCCAGCCATTCCGGCTAAGAACCCCTGTTAACCTTTTTTAAGTGCCTCTAGTCGTAATGGTTTACTTTACTAAATAACACTTGGTAACAGTTTGCACCAAAATAACATTTGGGGTTTATTCACTAAAGGGTGTTGGTAGAAGAATTTGCAGCAGAGATGTAGTTTTAACTTGTTGACTTCACTATGCATTATGGAATCCTAAATAAGATTCTGCTGCAGGAAGAGCTTGGCTGGCCTTGTATAATGTAGTTATATCCATGAGCTATCTCCGAAGTCTTGTCGTTGATGGGATTATGCCTCTATAAAGGGTTAGCTCAGCCCTTCACACTGGAGAAACTTGTTGACCAATCCTAATGAATAGTTGACTTAGGGAGTTGAACCCAGGATTCCTTCAACCAACCTTTTTAGTGAATAGACCCCACTAATATCTATTGAGCCCAAATGGAACTATAATACTTGGTAAACTGAATTGCGTAGTGTTTGAAAGTGTTGCATCCTTGGAAATGTATTGACATTGACTCGGCTTTCACTCAAAAGTTGGATTGAGGGCCAGGTAACATACCTGGGTCAATCATTTTTAACCCTTAGAGTATCTGTATATGGTAGAGAGCTGACACATACCCCATACATTGCGACACTCTGTGGTTTTCTGTCTGCGATCAGTACAAAATTGTGTATGCTTCTCTTTGGTGTGGAGATGGCAGCCGACAGATGATCTCGCAATTCCCCTTTTAAGGGATGCCTGTATCTAGCTGGGCTAGGATTGTGACATTCCAGATGGCCACCACCTCTGTGAAATCCCCCTCCCCTAATAAAAATATATTTATTTTTTTCTAATGGCCTTTGTGGACTGCAACTCTCATCAACCATCCTGCTATGCATGTGTAACTGAAATTTGAACACTATATACAAGTGGATGAACAATGAGATATTTGTAGTTGATATATTACAGTTAATAAAATCTTACCTTTTTCTGCAGAGCATAAGCTGACATTCTGCCAATAAGCCTTATACTTAGTGCTGCCCTAGGGGCAGATCAGGTCCTCGGGCTGGATTAGCTTGGCCGCACGTATGTCGTTTGGTAGCCACTGGTCTGAAAAGAGCTAGGGCTACCTCGTCACCCCCTGACTTATCCTGGGCTCTGTTATTGGCCATGTCCATGCTTTAGTGATATTTGGATTTAGATAAAAAGAATAAATGGTTTTGGTTGACTTCCCATTACAAATATTTATCGCTGCGTGTTACGGTGGAAATAAAGGGAACTATTAATGGGAAAACCTAAAACCACCTTTCAGTACACGTTTCAGTAAAACACAACACAACTGTTTGTGTTAACATATTTAACAGTGCATATGACAAGTGTTTATTGTAAAATTACATACTGGTCTGATCTCTCCTCCTTATCAGATATGAAAATCTTATATAATCTTATTATAATCTTAATCTTCTATTAAGAAAGAATTGGTGAAACTGAAATGCTATTAAAACCTGCTGTATAGTTATATGTGTGGTTAATTTTTTTGTTTCATAACTACAAAAAAAATATCCTCTTGTTGAGCCCCATAACTGTATTAGCCGGTGGCAAGAAGCCCATAAAGCACTCATATTCATTATTCCAAGTCCTATGGGTTTGTGGGTGAATACTAGTCACTAGATCAGCAAGCTCCGACTCTCCAGCTGCTTAGAAACTTCCATTCCCATAATGCAAATGTCCTCTTGAGCATCATGGGAGTTGGCGTCAATGGCGGCTGGAGTGGCAGAGTTGGATCCCCGTGACCTTTCCCAGGTTCGATGGCTTTTCCTGTTTGTGTCATCGCTGCTGCTATGTTTTATTTATAAAAATGAGAAATAAGAAGGGACCATATTTGAATTAATGTACTAATGCTAATTTCTACATGACTTAATTGTGTACTGTGTACTAGATTGATTTAAATGGTTTCTCTGTAGACATTAAAACATGTTTTTGCTACCTGTTAATGCACAGTGTAAATAATAAAAGTATTTGCAGGCATTCATCCTGAATCTTGTAATTTATTCACTTGTTTGTCAAAATACACAAACCTGTAATTATATATAATCTCAAAAATACAGAAGTTATTCCTAGGTGATGTATAAGAAGAAATGATTAGGACAAGCGTATATTAATACATGGAATACATATATGTTGGATTAACCAAAAGGAAAAAACACGTAGAGATGAACGTCAGCCTTCAGTCTAGATGCACCACCGAATATATCCGCCTGCTACCCTGTTATTTAACAATCGGACAAGTGCAACAGATATTACATGAGTCATTCTGGCAATAGTTAAAACTCCAACAAACAGGATAGTGTTAAATATTTATTATTATTATTCCTGAGAAGGACAGCTGGAAAACATTACACCCAGGTGTGAGGAGTTTGGATGGAAGAAGGTGTCTGCTCTGAGATCCAGGGCTCAATTTACTCTTGGTCCTGCGATGTAAATCCTGGATGGAGGCTCTCGGTAGGACAGGCTGGGATCTGGGATGCGGAAAACCACCGCCTGTTCTGTACTTGCCCCTATGAAAGTACATTTTCTCTTTACTGGTCATACTCTGTAAATTTATCAAATGAAAGACCCCCCCCAACCGGCAGCTATTGAGTAGATGCTGAATTACAGTAAAATGTATAGGCATCAAAGGACGATCTTGCGCTATAACAGATATATTTAGCGCGGCTAATAAAAGCATCACAAAATACCAGCACATACAAAATGAAGCCTTGCATCTCCCTGCTAGGCCGGTGGAGTTACCCACGCAAGACGGGTTTATTCCAGACATTTATCCCAGCATATGGCATTACTGTCCTATAGACAACAGCTAACCCAATCTTCTATTTCAGTTGCAAGATACTAGGAACTTATTGTATTTTATTCACCCTCCCAATGTTGCTTGGTTATTATGTAACTCATCTGTATAGATATCAATTTATCCAATAACTTCATTTTACACAAAGTATTCAGCTTTCCCAAGCCCACCCAGCTTTATGGTTCACACACATAGGCCCCCCCAGTCAGTTTTCCCACCTGGGGGTTATGCATATTAATAGTACACTAGTCTTCCTAGTACAGCAACAAATAGTCCTGGTAGATCATTTTAGGCCGTGCACTAGTATACCATACACTGTTCCTTATCTCCGGGATGATTATCTTAGGTTGTAGAACATGGGTACACAGATACTAAGCCCAGCACACGCTAATAAATTATGTTTGTGTTCTCGCCCTTAAATACAAGTTGAAAGGAGATACAAAAAAAACCCATAACTCAGTGGAGAGATTCTCACAAGAGCTTACACCCTCCTAAAACTTTAAGACATGTCTAACAAACAAACTGCATGCAAACAGTATGTGTTCCTTAGAAAAATACACTGTGTGACCTCCAGCTGAAAAGATTAACACTCCTGCAAATCATCTACAATTTGAAAGTTAGCATTTGCAGTACATGCTATTGGTTGCTACCTGGTGCATGTATGTTTCTGATTGGCCATTATTCAAAAATCACAATCCAAGGCAGCTGTGCACATAAGTGTTACTGTATTAGAAATGTTTCATTATTCTGTATCTTTGGCCAACAATAGACCCAAGTGTATATATATATATATATATATATATATATATATATATAAAAAAAAAACATATGGCAGAAGATGAAATGTCCATTAGCACCAGTCATACATGTTCACAAAGCACTGCTTATTTTGCTTATATGGTTGAATATGTGAGGGGAAAAATAGATGACGTCTAAAACAGCCTTCCCAAAGTGACTTGGCTCCTGCCTTATGCTGGTAGCCACAAACCTAAAAGGAAAGACTGCTTAGGAAAACCAGTCCTGGCTGATGCAGAATCTCTACCCAGATTGGGTATTTTGTAAGGTATCCTTAACCATGTGCCACAAGAGCTCAAAGCTTCAAGCCCTTCTGCTTTACCCCCATATAAAAATCTCAAATAATGAAAGTAGACATCAGCCTTACAGGTAAGTAATGAATTAATATCTGGAGAACACAAAACCATGCAGACTAAACAGTCTCATGCTAGCATTTGAACATAGTTATGAGGTATTGGTAAGTCACCCCTGAGACTGCATTAAATGTTAAGGTCCACCGGTCAGTAAACAATCGCCGAAGTAGGTATCCTTCATTCTGGAGCTGTAAAGCAACCCCCATGTGTTATGGGGTGCCAGTCGCTGGTGCAAACTTCTGTGAAAGCTCCTCCAAGTTCCTCAGAAGCTCCTCTTCATCAGCAGGAGAGGAACGCGTACTTGCCAAAGGCAAATGGGTGGAAACAGGTTTTCGATCTATAAAATAAAGTATATCTCAGCTTCAAACTGGGTGGATAAATGTCTTCTGTACAACCACATTTAAAATTAAACAATTATTGAACGCAAGGTTCTTATGTTCAGTAAGGAAAACATATATAGCCATAAGTTTCTCTAAGTATAAGTGGGATAAAGTAAATTCTTGTATGCCAATTGTCACGTAAACGCCCTTAACAGGTGTCTTGATTCATGCAGTTAATAGTCATTACAGGTTTAGAAAAATGTAAAAGGTCTTCATTTAAATAAATGTAACACAACTTATGGTTATCAATTCCATTGGCAGAGCTATATTGGTTACCAAAATCATAGGTCTGTATCAAAAGTGCCGGTCTTCCCTTATATGACCCCCATAGCATGCATCTTCCAGAAGAATAGCTTTACATCTGGAACTCATTATACACAATAACAGACAAGGAAGATAAATCCACACAGGTGTTACCTTGGAAGAAGAGGCCGCTGGGCTGCTGTGTCGCAGCTGGAGATATAGCCAGCCACACCACAGTGTCCGCTCCCTGATCCTCTGTGCGTAACCTATTCTTCATCTTCTCGTAAAAATCCGGCATGGAGGACCGCACAGCTTCAAGATAAAAATATATATATTAATCTAGATGCAGGCATCAGTTTGGCATCAAATGTTTAAAGGAAAACACAGTGTGTTCATGACTCATGGACTGAGAAGATATTAAGCCCCCACTGGGGGACTGAGAAGATATTAAGCCCCCACAGCCCCATGAGCAACATGGACAGGTTTCCACACGGTTCAATTCCTCACCCGGCACTAAGAACCCACTGAGATCACATGAACACCGTGTACAAGACTTGGCAGCAGCTGCCTGACTCAAGTCTGTTTTCTGGGAAATGTTCTAATTGAAACCCAATTTGCTTGATGACAGGCATTAGAGAACCAAACAGATTATCACATTATCTGAAATCACTCACTATACCCTTACAAAAAAGGATTGTGTTCATTTATCAGGGAAAGGTTTAGTGGCTCTGTAAATTCATGAAAATATCTTAACAGAGCTTAGCTGTGGGATATCATCCATACAATAAAAAGTAAAAGAAACATTTAGGCTCACGCTAATGTATATGATGTTTTACCTGGTGTGTCAGCCCAGCCTGGGTGCATGACGGAGAAATGGACTTTTGGATGTGCTTTAGCCCACAACTCCGTTAAAATGACTTGCTGACGCTAAAAACAAACAAAACATTAAATGCTTCTACAATTGAATTTATGCAACATCTCCATATTGCATTTTACAATATGCGGTTTATTTCACATTGCAATTTATTGGCTGTATTTTTTTTTAACAATGCAAAACGGAACTTTATTATTATCAAACCTAAATTCTGTTTTTAAAATAAAAAAAAGTGTGAGGGCGTGTGTATATCTATATATTAAGCCCAAAGGCCATAACGAGAGCCCACCTTGTTCTGAGCGTATACCATCGTTCCGTCAAATGTCCCATTTTCACACTGGAGGTCAGAAACGTTTAGCTTTTGAACCAGCATACCTCCCGAAGAGACGTTTACCTGTAGTATATATTATGAGACCGTTATTACATGTCTTCAAAGCAGAGTCCGACAAATACACAGAGTGAATTAACTGTTGTACTGCTTGGCACACTGAACCATTTTTGTTAAATGACATTGAAAACTGTTTTAGTTTGAAAAAATTTTCTTGTGTCAACTGAATATTTGTCAAGTGTACCTGCGAGCCCAGCCCTTATATTCCCTCAGGGTTCATGTAATGTCTAATTCTTGTTCACAATCCCGAATGTCCCTCTGGGTTAATATCTACAGAGAAAATCTGTACTAAATATTTAGATTAGCAGAATGACAAAGTACTTACAACTCTTGCATCTTCTTCCTTCTCCAGAGCAGGTAGCATTGCCTTCGTAAGAATGTAAGTACCTGAGAATAGAATTAATCATCAAGCCTCACTGTCAGCATAAATTATAATTCTCCAGCATCATGGATTCCAAATCGATCCAGTCTGAGAAGGGTGCAGGGAAGCTCAGCTCTCAGAGAATTTAAAATACATAAATGAGAAGTTTATTTACTATGAGGAAAAATGTTATAATAAGAGGTCAGTCTGAAACTAGAGGCTTTGATGGAATTTAAGGAGGTTTGGCTTTACCGAAATAGCGGTAGGTAAGTGGAACAGCCCCCAAAAGATGTGGTAAAAGCTAAACAGTGAGGGGATTTAAACATGCACACATATGGCAAGTATGGCATTTCGAAGATGTGACCAAGTCTTTACATCAGGAAAATGGACAGACTAGATGGGCCGAATGGTTCTTATCTGCTGTCAAATTCTGTGTTTCTATAAATCCAAGTTAATGCTGAATTACTACCGACCGTGCAAGATATCAATACCATTACCACTGAGCTAAAATTAAACATATAGCATTGTCTGCTTACAAGGCCATCCCTCCCCCTAGTAGCAGAGCCAACATATTGAGTGTAGAACTAAACCCCTTTGTAATGTTTATATTTCACAGGAATTATTGGTGAAGCCTTAAACAACTAGCTCTTTTAAACCAAATCTGCTCCACTTTGACAATTTTAATGAGTGACCACCAATAAGACAAAGCCGCCGAGCATGACCGAACACTCCTCTGAGATGGTTTTAAATTGGAGCTTTTAATATGTTGGTCTGACCTTTCCGTTCTTCTCCTTTAGAGAGAATGGCAGAAAGCCAGCAAAGCACTTGACCGGAATTCTAATTGGACTGAAAGATATTCATTTTACATAGACTTTAAACAGATGTTATGTACGGCTGGCATCTATAAAGTGTTTATGGCACATTCATTGCTTCGTAACCATTAGACTTTACATGTAGGTTTTTAGACAAAACCATTTACATTGAGGAAGAACCTCTATATGGCGTAGGCATACACAGTAAGGATGCAGAATACCATCTGTGTTAGGAAGACGATAGTAAATGTGCTTATTCTGCACACTGCTTGGCTTGTAAGCGCTTACCCAAAGTGTTGGTAGCGAAGTTCTTCTCCAAGCCATCATCTGTCAGTTCCCTTTTGTTCACCATGCAACCGGCATTGTTTATCTACAAACACAGCAGTCATATAATTACATATCACATAAGATCAAAAAGGTGATTAGTAAATCTTTAGAATTTGATAACTCAAAATGATGTCTAATATGGCAGAATTTGAAAGACAACATACTGATAAATCTTCATCTCAGCCCTTGTGGCAGATTAATTACTCTAGAGCAACCCCTTTGGGGCCTGACCTAAATCATTCTACCGAATAAAGCAGACTTTATTACTCAGATCATTACTTCATTAATAGTGGCTACACAATGATCATCAGCATAGAAAAGCTAGCATAGAAACAGATGAAGACTATACAGTCTGCCCGTTCTGCTCGATGTAAAGACTCAATCCTTAATCACCTGTTCTTCATTCAGCCGCCTCCACCAACATTACTTCCACAAGCGCCAAAGTAACATCACCATTGAACATTCAGGGTTGTGTTTAAAAAGTGCAAACTTCGAAGTGTTGCCTCATGACCATCAACCAAGAGAATAGTCTATTCAGCAGGAATCTTCTATGGGTTGCTATGGTTGTAAGTGTGTGCGCATGAATGTGTATATGTGTGCGAACAATACATTCTTTATTGCCCAGAGAATGGCCCACTTGCTTAAAAAAAAAAACATACAGAGGCACAAGACATTCAGTGTGTGGGTGCAGCTCAACTTACCAAGACATTCAGCTTGTTCTCTGTCTTAAATTTATCTGCAAATTCCCATATTTGTTTCGGGTTGGACATATCCAGCAAATGCACCCAAACATTCTAAACACAAACATATCGACATTTTTTTTTTACTTGATGCTTTAAATGCAGTATAAAGTATGATAATCGAGAACTTTTCGGATTTTACCCATACCTGGTTTCCAGTGCCGGCAATAATCTCCTTTTTGGCTTCTTCTGCACGTTCATGGTTTCTGCACACCAAGTGCACAGAACCACCTAAAAGGATTGAGAGAAAACAGTTATTTCTTAATAATGGGCAGTAGTTACAGTTGACATAACTTAAGAGCACTTTGTTACAGTTAATAATAAACGTGCGATTATGTGTATTGTGTATTGTGTATTGTTGTGCAGGTTGGAGAATCTCTTTACACAGAAATATAGAATTTTACAAATAACTTTTCAGCCCAAATATTCCTAATACAGAGACCCAGTACATCTTAGATTTATGACAGCCACACGTCTACTCTTTACATATTTTAAATCCCCTACTGTATTAGCCTCTACCCCTTCTGCTTTGAGGCTGTTCCATTTATCTATCACCCTCTCAGCAACTTGCTCACTTTACATCTGAAACCAGAGGGTGAGAGATTTAGATTATGACCTTGTATTCTAACATTTCTCTTTATTTGAAGTAAACAGCCTTTATGTACTTAAACCAAGTTTAGCAGTTACATGTTTCCATCACATCTGCTCCTATCTTTCTTCCTGGTTATACATAGTTTGCAGAATAAAAATTATTAGGAAAGTCAAAGTATTTACCATTTTATGCTTGGGGCAGGGGCTCTATTTATTTATTTCAATGGGAGCTCTGCCCTGCCACCGATTGGCTGATTGAGACAGCCAACCAGTGACAAGAATCATCGTACCACAGAGGAGGGAAGCTGCATCTACTACCCCGGAAGATTTATTAAACCACTTACAGGTTACTTCTAATGCATTCTTCTTTTACTAGGCTGTCAGGGGCAGTAAATGTCCCTTCAAATAGGTCATGTGACTTACAAATCACACCAACTCAGCTATGCATTACACGGAGCCAATCTAGCGGTTCTTACGGGAGAAACCTGCTGGCGTTTGTCCTTCATAATACGCGGTTAAGTAACTCGCAAACTGTTTTAGTTAATAAACCCCGAAATCCCCCCCGCCAGGGGTGGGTTTTAATCACCACCTGCTGTGTCTCACCTTTTTTTGCTATTATCATGGCCACAGCTTTGCCAATCCCACTATTAGCACCTGTAATCATGTAATGCTTTCCAGTAACATCAACTTCCAGATCTTCTGCAACAAAGTGCTTGGCGGCAGCTTCATATCCACTCCTGGAATACAATAACAAAAAAGTTTTACGGATAAACAGAACGACTGAACATAACTCAGACCCTATCACACCCGCCGTTCCACGGACCTGCAAACGTCCTCCCAGACCTAGCGTTTCTTCTGGGACCCTACAGCGATAAAATGACAAGCGGTGGAAAGGTTCTAACAGACATTCAACACATTCAGCTAACAAAGCCAGTCCTCCCATACAGTCTTCCTACATCATCGTTAGGAGTACAGCGCTTGGCTTCCATGCTACACAATAGATCTTCCTGTATGATCTTTCCCATCCTTCATGCCTCCTGCTCAAGAGTCCAGACTTTACCATTTGTTCTGTGCTATTATATTTCTGTTTGATAATTTAATTAAAAGGGGTGCTAGATCAACCTAAATTTATACAACATGTTTTATTAGATATTAAAATTATGGAAGGAATCCAAACAGCACAGAATACAGTTTTGGGGGAATACAATATAAATATATATATTATATGTTATATATTACAGGATAGCAACTAAAAACCAATAGATGTCGGGCGAGATTAAAGTCTGTGTTTATTCTGGCTAAAGGCAGCATTATATATAGTATGTACTAGAGATCAAAAAACACAGAAAAAAAGTGTACTGCTAATATATTTTATTTATGTAGTGCCAACAATATACGCAGCACTTCTTGCAGTCCCTACATTCAAAGGGTCTGACCGAATTATTCTAAGGGGGGGGACACTAAATATAAAGGATTATAAAACTGGAGCCAGTAAGGTAATTAAAATGTAACTCATGTATTTTAAACAAAAGGAATCCGAATTAAATGTAAAATTATGCAAATTCCCTATTGCTACTACAACCCTAAAATATTTCTTTAAAAATTCCATGATATTTTAATGTATATCTTAAATAAAACATAATAAGTAACATTGTAACAAACCGCCAGGCTGATGCACCATCACACTTTTAGCCATAAAGTTTCATAAGCATGTGTGACCGTGGGGTTAAATAATAACCGTGCTATGCGAGAGCATTAGATAATACATTATATCACACAGCGCTTATATATGTGAATTACACAACACTGACAGCACCCATCAGCCTACACAACACACGCAAAAAGCCTTACTAACACCGATCCTATATACACCGTATATACATTATATATACCGTGTGTATATGTGTTATATATATATATGACACACACATCACGGCTTATTACTACTATTAACCCATTATTAACCAGCTCGGCAAAGCAAGCACAGCTTATAAACACCTGCTTTACCAGGAAGCCAAAGACAGCAATCCAGGTATGGAAACGCGTTTCCTATCAAACCGCAAAGTGGGCAGTAGACTGGGATTACTATTATTATTACGATTATTGCAGAGCTCGCCGGCTTGGAATGTTTGGTCACCGAAGCGTTGTATTTACCCCCCCTTTGGCTGCAGCGCATCACTCCCAGCAGCACACCCCGCTCGCGGCGTCACTTACTTGGTATACTCCCGCATCCCCTTCAGGAACCACACCGTGTTTCTATACAGCGACATTTCCCTCCCCGGTCTATCAGACAATATTCTGCACTACACCGCCTGCGGTTCCCTTCCTTTGAGTCTTTTGCTCCTCCCTCTGGGGCTGGCCTCTGACGTCAGGCGAGGGCCGGTAACCGGCGCCTGGAGCTGTAGCCCCGCCCCGTTGCGTCACCGTAAACGCTTTCTGACAGGAGGACTTGTGGGGTTGGGTCTTTGGCGCCTTGAGTTTGTGAGATGAAAGTTTTGGTTGTTTTTCTGAGGTTTCTGCTCCTTCATGAGTTCATTTGTGCGTGAATTTATCTAATAGAAAAAAAAGTGACGCACCTCCTTTATCCCCTCCTTCCTAAGTACGGCCTAGTTCTTTGTGAAAACGTGTGTAAAAGTAGGGGTGTACTTAAGCTTGGAACGGGTGATATAAATGATTTATTTATCTTAAAAAGTTTACGACCGCTACAAATCTTTATACTAGCTAACATTTCAAGTGTCCTAACCTTCCTGAATACTGTATTTTAAACATATTGCTTGTGTATCCAACTGACCTGCTTGAAATCAGGTATCTTCACAAGTGAATTAATCTCTGACGGAGGATTCACCGTGGAAATCCGGTAACTGCAAAGGTGGTCTGGAGAGATGCTATTAACGTTTGCTTTTGTAAACTTTTTTTTATTTATTATATATATATATATAAAGTATCCACAAGTGAGTACACCCCTCACATTTCTGTAAATACCGTATTTGCTTGATTATAAGACGACCCCCCAAAAATCTGAATATTAATTTAGGGGGAAAAAAAGCCTGAATATAATTTTTACCAGTAAATGTTAATTCATGTAAACTATTGTTTTTTAAATAAAAGCTATGATTGAGAAAATATTATTTTTGTTTTTATTTCCTTGTATTTTCCAACCTGCCCCCCAGTTAGCACATCTGCCCCCAGTTGCCACTCCAATATGGCACTGTGGCCCATGATATGCCTTTTAACCCTCTATATGCCACTGTGCCCCATGGTATGCCTTTTAACCCCCTATGTGCCACTCTGCCTCCAGAAATGCCTTATACCCCTATATCCCATTCTGGCATTTAGGGGGTTAAAAGGCATATTATGGGACAGAGTGGCATATAGGGAGGTATAAGGCATTTCAGGAGGCAGAGTGGCGTATAGACGACCCCCCAAAATCTAAATATTAATTTAGGAAGAGCTACGGTTGACCCCAGGGCACACTGCGCCACTGTGAGTGATTTTGCTTCTTGCAAGATGACATCCATTCAAAAATAAACAAGTTCTCAAAACTTTCTCCAGACCCTCTTGAGAACTTAGAGCAGGTACTCCATTCAACAATGCAAGTTAATGGAGCCCAGCTTACTAATCACAATGTGATTAGTAAAATAAAAAGTAAATTAAATAAAAAAATAATTCCACATTGATGTCTCCATCAGGGGAACCATCCAGATCCAACAAAATGTAAAAATCCTTGCATGAAAGAGTTAATACTAGCATTTAAAATGCACACGGAGTGTCTAGTTTAAAAAGAAAAGTTTGATTTGATGGGGTAAACCGGATTTGGCCTGGTTTATAGATGTCCTCAAATAGGACATGGGCACAGACTAACCAGATGTCAAAATTCTAACAAAAAAATACACACCTCGCAATATACTTATTGTCCTATAACTTGCTAAAAACATAGGTATTTCTAAACTCAGGACACATATTAGAATCTACTTAGCAGGTTTTTTTATTAGATCAGAAACGTTTCTAGTTGAATCTCGCCAAATGAGCAAGATATCATCGATGTACCGATGGAAACACAGTGAGTTATTTGAGCCGTCATGATTTGAGGAAATACACGATTCTTCCCAGCATGTGCTATATATAAACTCACAGATTAAGAGACACCACAGTATGAACATTTTGTATGCAAAATCCAGTTTTATTGTTTTGACCTAGGAAAAGAATACATAAAAGTATGTATTGATAATAAAGTCACAGTTTTGTCTATAATATCACCAAATATACTGTGCCAATTTTCATATGTGTAATTAAAAAGTTACAAGGCAAACATTAAACATTTGTAGGTGTGCAAAAATACACATTTTATGTTAATACATTTTTTATTACAATCCATTGATTTATGTATCCCATCACAGGCCCAACCATCTTAGGTTGTCATTCTCCTATTGATGAATCTAAATTTTAATTATAAATGTTTAATTTTTAGAACATGTATACCTTTAAGTTAATTAACGCATACTCTGGAATTGATATACATTGAGAACCTAAAACACACTAGCATGAGAATTTCTTCCAAACAACATTATTTCTTATAAAAGACGCGCGTCCCCCTGGCAGCTCGGGTTCTGTGATATGTACAGGTTTAGCTTTGAACTGCAGTCTTCCTGGTTTGCTTACACTTTGTAGCTTCAGCACCAGAGGGCATTATGCTGCAGCTTCTCTCAGCTCTGAAATCGGGCTGCAATTTTAGCTTTTCCAGATCCTGTGTCTTGACAGCCTCAACCGCGCAAGGGCACCCTGTCCTATCCACCTGTTCTTTGACACGTAATGCCTGGTAAGGGGTATGGCTGCCTGCAAGCGGGCTCCACTTTAAACGATGCTCCACATCTGCAGCCCCACAATTTATTTCCCTAATCTTTTTAATAATGTCATTTATTTTTGCTAAATATGCCACCTACTGGATTCAGGAGAGCTGTATTCCTATCCCATGCATGTTTACACTTCTTTACCACTTCTGCTGGGCGGCTGTTCCACTCATTTACCACACTCTCAATAAAAGTGATCTGTGGTTTCATTTCAAAGAAAAACACCAAGACAAAGACGATTTATCTGTACACTGTGCAAAAACAAGAGCAATGAGAAGGACACCACAACATCTGGTATTTCTCGTCCGTCCTGAAAACATTTATAAAAGGAATACCAAATGGAAGATATTGTCGGGGATGTTAATGTTTATATAAGGAGTTAAAGAAAAAAGATTTACAAACATGAATACCATTCATTCGGAACACAAGTGAGACAGCAGCGCATCAAACCTACACGTAAGCAGAGACGCTTAGAAGAGGACTGGTATAGAATAAATGCTATGATTGAACGCGAACATAAAACTGTGTAAAGATATCCTCAAATCCACGTTCAAAGAAAAAAACTCCACTACTGCTAACTGGTGCTGTATGAAAATATTTGACAAGGATTGAGTAAGTAAAAGGGCTGAAAAACTTAAAATCGTGTTGGGGCGTGGTTTGCATGGCAGCCTGATCGGACGTGTTTTGATAGTGCTCCGCGACCTGCCAGCTCTATCGCATTCCATCTGCACGAATTAGTGGCTTTATCCACACATTTCTTCTTCTCCCACTTTGGTCTGACTATGTCGTCTCACCGTGTGAGGAAATCAACCAAAATGCCGAGTTTTTTCGAGCCTAAATCACGCAAGAAACACCCTGCGTGTGAATCGGGCCTACCACGTGACCTGGATGAGGATTCGGATGCCTCCCTCAGCCGCGCTTCTGCATCACATTCGAGACCTCCATCTCCTACACCGCAATCCCAGGGGGAGCTCCTTGACCCTCCGCAACAACTTACCTCACAAACGATGAAGGCATTACTTCGTGAAATGAGAGACCAACTTCGTCAGGACTTTCATGAAATTGCTTCTTCCCTGCGACGGGATTTGGACGGCCTGGGGGACCGGACGGACAGCTTGGAACGGCGTATGGAGGAGTTTGCGGATGCACATAACGCTCTGGCGGACGGCCAGGTATCCACGCAAAACGAGCTCGCTTTTCTCCGCACCAAACTTATGGATCTGGAGGATAGGTCGCGGCGCAATAACATACGTCTTCGGGGAATTCCGGAGTCCATCGAGCAGCACGACCTTCCCGAATATGTCACGGGCCTTTTCGCCGCTCTCCTTGGAGATACCTTACCTGGGGATATTCGACTTGACCGGCTTCACCGTGTTTCTCGCCCAAAGAATCTTCCCGGCTCTCCTCCTCGCGACGTCCTGACAAGGGTCCACTTCTTCGACGTCAAGCACAAGATCATGCAGGCGGCGCGCAATCAACCTACCTTGCCCTCCAGGTTCCAAGATGTCCAGCTTCTGACGGACCTCTCTCAGCTCACACTTCAACTTCGCCGGGCCTTCGCTCCAGTAACAAGCATTCTTCGGTCTCACCAGATTCGCTATAGATGGGGGTACCCGGTACGTCTGATTGTTTCCCGGAACGGCTCCACTTTCATCTTTGAGTCTCCTGAGGATGGCCTGGCGCGTGTGAAATCTTGGGGCCTCGACGTATCCCCTACGCAAGACCCGGCTCGTGTCTCTACCCCGATGAAGACGACTTCCCCTCCGAAGAAACTGAGAAGGGACTGGTCGACCAAAACCTGATCTGCTGATGTTCTTCGACTGGTAACCTCTAGTCGCTTAGCGCCTTTTTTCGTCATATAGATCTCAACAGACTTTCTTACGCTACAATGCTTTTGATTGTTTTCTACTTGTTTTTGCCTGTTTTATTGCTACGTTCTTTACACCATACACATTAACATACCCACTAATCTCTCTGGCTGGCTAGCCGTCGTGGGTCTTAACGCCCTGATTTGTTGAGTACCCCCTCAGTGCTATTTATATCGTTAGCACTGTCTTCCCCGTTATTGCTCATGACCATGGGCCGACTTCTGTTTCTGTTCCATTTGTTCTTTTTGTTAATTTTTTTTATCGCTATTTTGGGAATTCATTCGATGCAATATCTATCGTTTTGTATTGGGGCACACTTGCAACTAGCGCTCTCTTGTTGGTGGGGTGTCTCTCCCCCGGATCTACTTTTCTGTTTTCTTTTTTTGGCTGAGATTCTTAATTTACCCCTTTGCTCCGTGCCATGGCTGACATAAAGGTTCTCTCGATAAATGCCAAAGGCCTTAACACACCGCAGAAACGTTCCCTACTTTGGCACGACGCAAAGTCTCTCCAGGCCAGCATTATTTGTGTTCAAGAAACACATTTAAAAAAATCTCCAAGGCCTCTTTTGTACTCTCCCCACTTCACCATACAGTTTCACTCAATGGCGACTTCCAAGACAGCCGGAGTTTCTATTTTAATTTCTAACCGCCTTGCTTTTTCTTTGATACATAAGCATGTGGATCCGCGGGGCAGATACCTCATATTAGTATGTGAACTCAATGCCACTATTTACACTTTGGCTTCTTTTTACGCCCCCAATACTTCGCAACTTAGCTTCTTTCGTATGTTCTTGGGCAAATTGGAAATGTGTAAACAGGGTCGGGTGGTCCTTTGCGGTGACCTCAATACTGCCCTGTCCCCGCCACTTGATTGCACTTTACATCATAACACCACTCATGATAAACATAAACTTCAACTTGGGTCAGACATGTCCTTTTTGATTCATTCCCATCACCTCTTTGATACATGGAGGGTCTTGCATCCCTCAGAGAGGGATTACACCTTTTTTTCGGCCCCGCATAATATTTATTCTCGCATAGACTACATTCTCTTGGACAAACACACATTACAATCCGCATCCTCCTGCACTATAGGCACCATTTCCTGGACCGACCATGCCCCTGTTTTACTAGCCCTTAAAACAGATTTTCCCTTCCTAGGCCGCGGCACTTGGCGTCTAAACGACTCCCTCTTACACGATGACGCTCACAAGACACAGATCAATTCACATTTGACGCATTATTTTCAAGATAATGCCCTCCCTGACACTCCTATCGAGACCTTGTGGAACGCGCACAAAGCGGTTCTGAGAGGCCGGCTTATTAGCCTGGCCTCCTATGTTAAGAAGCAAAGGTCTGACTCGAAACTACTTTTATTGAGGAAACTATATGATCTAAACATGCTTAATAAATCCCACACGACTGACTCCCTCACAAGCGACATCGCACGTATTAAACGGCAGTTGTCGGAACTTAATGCTCAAGCTACAGCCCATATGCTTCTTCGTCTTAAGCAAAAATTCTATGCTAAGGGCAACAAAGCTGACACTCTTCTAGCCCGTAAACTTCGACATGCCTCAGCTATTTCTAGGCCACAATACATTACCGCACCCTCTGGTCTAAAAGTTAGCAATCCCTCTCAAATGGCTGAAGTCTTTGCGTCTTACTACGCCAAGTTATATAATTTAAAGGAGGACGCGTCTCTCCACCATCCTGCCCACACTGACATCGCCTCTTATCTTGCCCCTATCCCCTTGCCCTCTGTGCCGCCGGACAACTCTGCCTCGTTGGCAGTGCCTATAGAGTTGCGCGAGGTTGAGAGGGCTGTGGCTCAGCTTAAAAAGGGCTCGGCGCCGGGTCCGGATGGATACACTGCTACTTACTATCGTACGTTTTTACCCATACTGGGCCCCCACTTACTTTCTTTATTTCGCTCTTACATGTCTTCTGGTACTATCCCCTCTGAGAATTTAACTGCCCATATAATCACCCTGCCGAAGCCAGGTAAACCCTTGGACACTTGTTCCAATTATAGACCTATTTCCCTCCTGAACAATGACGTTAAAATATACGCCAAGATCTTAGCTAATCGACTATCTCCCATTTTACCGTCGCTCCTTCACCCTGACCAGGTTGGCTTTGTCACGGGCCGCCAACCTTCTGACAACACCCGTAAGTTCATTAATGTTATATGGGAAGCCAACAGGAAGAAGATTCCTGGGCTGCTCTTATCTTATGATGCGGAAAAAGCCTTTGACAGGCTACATTGGTCGTTCCTGCAACTTACCATGTCAAAATTTAATTTCCCCCCTACATTCATACAAGCGGCCATGGCACTTTATTCTTCCCCCTCTGCCCGTATCTCCATGCAGGGTTTTCTATCCTCCCCATTCGGCATCTCTAATGGCACCCGTCAGGGCTGTCCCTTATCCCCTTTACTTTATATACTAGCCTTAGAACCTCTAGCAGCTTCCATCCGCTCTGACACCTCGATTACGGGCTTTCCCATCTCCAACCATTCTCAATGTGTCCTGGGCCTTTTCGCAGACGACATATTAGTATCTCTTACTTCTCCTTCTCGCTCCTTGTCCGCTCTACAGCACCACCTCTCTCAATACTCTCACGTTTCCTATCACAAGATCAACATACCAAAAACTCAGGCAATGTGTTTCCATCTGGACCCGGTAGACCGCGCTCACCTTACCGATTCCCACTGTTTTACCTGGCAACGCTCCCACATCTCTTATTTAGGTATCAAGCTGCCCAAATGCATCCATAACATTAACACGCTCAATATTTTGGCCACCTGGAAGTGTGTTAGGGCGGACATTCTCAGGTGGCAGAAGTATGAACTATCATGGTTGGGTCGTGTAAATGCCCTCAAGATGTCAGCCCTTCCCAAGCTTCTCTATGTTTTCCGCACAATCCCTATACGTCCCCCGGCTAATTTACTGACCACAATTCAGCGCTCTTTCGTGTCATTCACTAAGGTCAGAGCTAGCTCCAGGGTGGCTGCTCGCACTCGGGTAGTCCCCAGATTACAGGGGGGCTTGGGTATCCCACATATCCCCTCTTACTACTCGGCTTGCATTCTCTCACATGCTTTCTCATTTTATGCTCGCACTAACTCCCCAACTTGGGTACACCAGGAGAATGCTATACTCTCTCCCTACACTCTAGACCAACTCCTCTGGGTGCAGGGCCCCTCACGGCCCTCCTTGCCTGCCTTACCGCCTACGACCTCTTACATTTTTGATACCTGGGCCACTGTCTCCAGACACTTGCCCTCCTTGACTAAACTTACCTTTCTCACGCCGCTCCGTTCTCTTGAACTTCTGATCCCTGGCCTCAGCCTGGCCCACTGGCTTCGACCCACCCTACGGGTGTTAGGTGACCTTTATAGTGGCCGTGACCTACACTCTTTTACACACCTTACGTCTCACCATGGCCTTCCACATCATGACATCTACAAGTACCTCCAGATCCGCCACCTTCTCCACTCCTCATCTGGTTCTATCATCCAACATACGCAGTCTCTATGTTCCATTCGCCCACTGTGCGTTGCTGCCCCTCAATGTAAGGGTGCCATTTCGTCCTGGTACTCTCTTTTACTGAATCGATTCTCTGCCAGTAAGCTTCCCCATATGGTGGCGTGGGAGAGGGAATTGCATCTACAATTGCCCCAAGAGTCCTGGCTTGAGGCAGAGGACATGATGAGGGGGGTATCTTTTTGTACGAATCACCTCGAGCTTCAAAAGAAACTTAGTTGCAGGTGGTATCTTACCCCAGCTCGCCTCTCCCATATAATCCCTGGCCATTCTAAACTTTGTTGGAGGGGTTGTGGCCACGAGGGTTCCATGGTTCATATGTGGTGGAGCTGCCCGATTCTACAGCCTCTGTGGAAACAAGTTTTCTCCCTTTTCCCGTTATTGTGCCATATTGACTTAGATTATCTTCCTGAACTTGCCCTCCTGCATATGTTTGATGACCCTCCCCCCTCTCATATACGGAAATTAGTAATACATATTCTCCTAGCAACCAAACTGTGCATAGCCAAGAAGTGGAAGGCAGCCTCCCCGCCCTCTTTTTTGGATGTTCTCTCCACTCTGGAGAAGCACAGGGTCATGGAAAAAATGTCGCACCTGGCAAATCACACACCTCACCTCTATGATCGGGTATGGTCGGGCTGGTTGGGCAGCTCCCTTTACTCTACACACTTCCCTTAAATGAAGGTTCCGGCTTTGGGGGGCTTCTTGGAGATTGTAGATTTGGAGTGATTCATATCCCCCTATATCTAGGTTCTCTTCCCCATGACACTACGGCTTCCCAGCCTGGCCTTGTCTCCACTCTGTCAATCCTGGTGTTTGCTGTGTAGCTACATGTCTTGCCTCCTTCTCCGCCTTATCGAGTACATACCCCAAAATGCGATTACTTATGTTTACTTTTGTTTTTTTTTGTTTTAGTTCGGTTCACACTCTTATCTTTTTAATGAAAATGAAAATGTAGGACCGTTTACTGTACTTTATTGTGCATCTGTACCATTGTGCATCCACTATTTGTTATCTCCACCATGTCTAGTCTATCGACGACCACAAGGCTATATTATAGTCACTTTACTTCCTTCAATGGCCATTGTGGACTTGTACTTTTGTAACCTTCGTGGCCTGTTTTATCCTGATGCACTTCTCCTGATGTTTGTACCACCTTGCACTGTGATATTGTATTATTACACTTGGTCCTCAATAAAATTTTATTTTCAAAAAAAAAAAAAAAAAAGAAAAACTTAAAATCGTAAAAAATAAAATATATATATTCTCCAGTAATATAAAATCCCTGCACAGTATACGCTTCAGGAAGACAAGGCCAAAATAGTCATTGTTTTTACAAAAATAGAATTTTTTTTACATTACAATACAAATGCCTTTATTTCGCCACAGCTAGGCCACTCATCCAATCCCTTCTGTGCCAACCAAACAATACATATATTATGAAGCAATCCGTCAAAGGCTCAGATTGTAATCCATCGTGAAGAATAGATTATAAATGACCACCATACAACGGAAATCCACTATCTTCTTAGAAATACAATATCACTCACTACTTGTGTACAATTTGATATTTCATGGCAGGACTGATGTAGTTCTGCATTTTATTTTGAATTTTAACTTTCTCAATTTCCCCATCGGAGTTCACAAAAAATGTAAACATCTGCATGTACGGTATGCCCAACTGCATACATATGTGACATTGTGACAGCTTTTCATGAATATTTTGTTTTGGTTCTTTATGTGCTTTGGGATCCATGGTGTAAACATATTTTTTTGTTGCATTTGTACCACTATATCATGTGATGTACATTTTGTTGCGCTATACATGTAAAAAAGTAGTAAAAATTTACTGGTGTGTGGTCACTTAAAAGAAGTAGGAAATGGAAAATCCATACAGGAATAGATGAGTTTTTGGAAGTCTACAGATTTTCCTGGCTGCATATATATATTATATATATATATATATATATAATATATATATACACACACACACACACACATATATATATATATATACATAAAGCCTAGCGCACTGCTGTGTAACAAAATGACACATTCGGCAGTCTCACTACCCACACTTTTGTTAAAAAACAATTAGCTACTGATTAGAAAACTCTACATTTGTACTGTCACAGTTTAAAAAAATTGGCACTTGACTGCATCGTCACACACACTATACACAGAAATCCAAAAATAAGAACAGATATCCAAATCCAAACATGTTAAGGACAATACCCCTATAAGATGGGGTCTTTGGCTTTTAGTTCAGCAGGGTTAATTTCTTCAGTACGCGTGCTGGGCATCACTTTATCTTAAAAACTGTCACAATTTAAAAGTACGCATGAAGCTGTAGTTCCTTTTAATAATGAGACGAGTGCAATTCATGCTACTAGGCTCATCATACCGGTGTGTGAGAGAAAATGCAGTCAAAGCATACAAGAGGCATGTTGATTATAAATTTCATAATACATTTATCACATTAACAGCTGTTTTCATCTTGATATTAACTCTAATGCTTCATTGCTCTACATCACGCATACACACACGCATACACACACGCATACACACACGCATACACACTTTGCATATCCCAAAGCTAGTTAAAGGGAAACCCTCACATTCCTGGTTTTCCCTGATTCACATACTTAAATGCCAAACATTTGTCTTCCACTTCTATGTTACTCCTGTGATCCTCTCTCTACAGGGGAACTGCTCTGTAATAAATAATCTCTACAACTACAAACCCATTCACAGTCGGTTAAAAGAATGCATGTAATGTCATGGATGATTGTTAGAACTACCTATAAAAAAGTATGCTGCATCCTTATTAACTGACTCGGTCTGCTTTGAACCCTTGGGGACAGTCTGGCACTGAAAGTAATTGTTTAATGTACTTGTATTACTCTAAGTTCAGTACCTCGTCAATACACTGAATCTGTATTTCACAGAAAAGCTTTCGGAGATTGCATCACTAGACGCCATGATGCTATATAGTGGCAGTAGTTTGATAAGGGAGAAGCATCTAGGTGCTTACAACAGAGCTGCTCCCTTATGATGATCTTGCCATACATGCCCTCAGTTCAGTAACTCATCTGATGATGCCACCAGACACGTCATTACATTACATGTACTGATCCTCGTCCCTTTCGTTGATCAGCAGAGACCACTTGTCTTGCCTGTCCCTTGCCAAGGAGTTCTGTCGAGATGCTTTGTCAGAGGACAGAGATGACAGAGACACTTGGCTGATGAAGCTGATCTGATCCCACGCACTGGTCTTCGGCAAATCTCGTCTCCTGTCATCCATCCCAATGTGGACACTAATCTGCGATGGTGTGAGTGGTTTCATGCATCCTTGGGCCCGAGCCTCGTATCTGTCAGCATCAGGCTTTCTGTAGCTGGTAGGAAACATTACTGCATTAGAAAAGAAGTCTGCTAGGTTCTGTGTAGAACATGTATCCTATGGGACATATACCATAACCATAGCCTGATGAGACTTCACCAGGTTCTTATGAACAGTAACACTGTCAGATTCATCTTAGGCAGATTTACCTAAACCTCAGCCTTTGGAGTATCCAGTGGCGGAACTACCGGGGTCGCGACTGCGACCGGGCCCTGGAGTTTTGCCAGTCAGGGGGCCCAAGGGGAGCCGAGTGGTTGCTGAAAACGACCGCTCGGCACCTCTTGGGCCCCCCTGACTGACAGAACTCCAGGACTCCTCTGCTCCCCGCCGCCTTCCTCAGTGCTGCCCGTACTGCAGTGTTAGAAGCGGGAGGCGTCTGTCTCGGGTATGACATCATATGCTGGCGCTCAGCAGTGAAGCCGTGCGCAGCAAGACAGAGGCCTCGCGCCCCCACCACAGGACTGCACGGTAAGTGACCTACAAAGGGGGTAGGGAGGGAGTGGGTAGATCGTGAGAAGGGGGGGAGGGAGAGGGTAGATCGTGAGAAGGGGGTAGATGGGTTGGAGGTGGGGTGGCCTTAACAGATTCTCGCACCGGGGCCCTGAGGTTTCTAGTTACGCCCCTGGGAGTATCGATCTGTTAGAATTGCAACACTGTTACATTACAACTATAATTATGACAAGGTCCTTACCAATGTAGATTTGGTTATACCCTATCAGCAGTACCTACCATTTCAGCTGTAGTGAAGATAAAACCACAGACACGGAGGATGCCGCCATTGCCGCTGAGCCCATCCATGGCTGCAGTACAAGTCCCAATGGCAAGAACGCACCTTGTAAAGACAATGAAATCTGGTTAATCCTGGGAGCTCCAGAGGAATACCCTACAAATCACACCTCCCACAACAAAGGAGACTGGGGCACTGAGGGAAGCAGTGACCATTCTGTAGTATATTCAGGGGTGTGAGTGCCTATACTTTTGTTTGTTAAGCCTGTTAAGATTCTACTAGGCAGATACACACTACACATAAAAGCATATACCTACATACCAGTATACTTTCCTCCACTTGTAGATGATGAGCCAATTTTGTGGTCTACTGCTTGAACAAGATATTTTTCTGCTTGTTATAAAATTACTCAAGCAGTTTTACTACCTAAAGTTCTGTTTGAAGAAACATATCCCTTAATTTCTAAACACAGCAACCTTGGTTTTCAGTAAATAACAAATTGTTATGAAACTGTTGCTGTAGATTCTGCATCAATACCCAACCTAAGACTTGAGGTGACTGTTGCCACCACCTAGCAACCTGGATAGCACCTTTGTTACAAGCTGGTCCAAATGCTGCAAGGATTTCTTATAGATAAGAATAGATAACACAAAAAGGCAGGGAAAAAACATCACTTTTACCAGTTAAGAGACAGCCTCGAAGCCCCCTTATTTTCCTTTTCTCCATCCATACACACTTCTGAGAACTGCAATTCTTCCTATCCACAACCACCATCATAAATCTTCACGCCCAGTAAGGGCCCCACTCGTTGGCCATCATAATTTCACAAGGTGCCTCCATATTGAAAAACCGTACCTCCTTTTTCTCCAGGAATGCATTGGTATTTCATGCAGGATTGGGGGTACTCTAGTGTGGATTGTAGGGGTTCCAGTGGCCCTCTAGATGCTGGGCCCTATACAGCTGTATTGGCTGTAACCCCCATGATGCCACTTTTCTGTCAGACTACATACAGCTTAGCACAACCCTGACAGCTAATATGAGTACATAATGCACCACCAGAGAGGTTACAAACTTACCTGCTGCTATGGGTACTCCAACGAGATTATAGATTAATGCAAAAATAAAGTTTAATCGTATTCTTCTCACGGTCCTTTTGGAGAGGTGTATACTGGCAACAACATCAAGTAAATCATTCTGTAAGCAGAACAGATGCAATCAACATTAAGGGTTGCTATCTATTATCTGCACATAGAAGCGATACTCACTTTTTACATAGACACAACGAAAGCTTTCAATTTCAAGGAATTTTTTAAGGATACCCATATTGCCCAAATAAAATTATTTATCCACTACATTGGTTCCTTTTCAGGATTTGTAACGTACCAATGGTGGCATTTGCAGAATGCGGGGAATTCTCCAGAAGAAGGAAAACTATTACGGTAATACTGTACGACTCTGAAGATTGGTTTTAATGTAAAGCATATTAGGCATCTAATGCCCTTACGTGCTATGTGAATGCATCTAAAAGACTGATGTAATGAACGTATTACACTCCATAAGCTAGCGAACGTAATCAGGAAAGAGACATACTCTGATAAGAACAATATCGGCAGCTTCAATTGCGACATCAGTTCCAGTCCCGATGGCAATACCAACATCGGCTTTGGCAAGTGCTGGAGAGTCATTGACGCCATCCCCTACCATGGCCACTCTCTTGCCTTCATCCTGGAGGGCCTGGACCTTTGCAACCTTATGAGAGGGAAGGACTTCGGCAAACACTTTTGTGATGCCAACCTAGACAGACCAAACCAGTGGGTGTTAGGAAAAAGTACGTCTTATAAATAATACAGTTTCCTTTATGTATCTACAGATGGGACACCCATTTAACACAACTAAGACCAATGTATACAGTGTAGACAGTATTATTTACACACCCTATTTCTTTTCAATTCCTCTTAGCACACATTGGACTACTTCATACCGATGATGAAACCAACTTATTGGATAGTTTCCAGCCACCACGACATGGTAAATAAGCAGTAATATCATACCTGGGTGGCAATGGCTTTGGCAGTTTTCCTGTTGTCCCCTGTAATCAATACCACATCCACACCCATAGATTTAAGTGTATGTACAGCAAGGGCAGCTTCTTGTTTCACGGTGTCTGCTATAGCGATCATGCCACACAAACCACCTAAAAAAGAAGACATGTGTGTACAGCAAACCCAACACAGAGTTTATTAATTCAATTGATAACCCAAGGTATGCAGGAACCAGGGTTCAGTCCAAAGCTATTTTCATGGCAGTAGATACCTTTCCGCTCACTTATTATTTCAGCATATCTAAACTAAGCACTAAAGTATTTGATTTTAACATTTTCATCATAAACTACATATTTCAGTGAAAATAAAGCATAAGCCATTACCATCTATTGCTACTAGTACTGCCGTCTGTCCCTTCATTTCGTGGCTAGCCATGGCCTCATCAACATCCCTGGAAATGTGTAGCCCATTGCGTCTCATCCACTCTCGGTTCCCTATTAAAACAGAGTGGGCTTGTGAGGCTCCGGCACCTGGAACAAGGAAATATTTTTCAAAATGAAGTGAAGACAAGCTGCATTCTTTATATATAAATTAAAAATATGTCATTTACAATCAAACGTCATGCAATTAAAGATTTCCGTTCTGGAAGACCTTGCAATACCAATTAATACCACAAGATGGCAATCGAGAAACGTAAAAGCGCACAGCAGGAGCAAGTGAACTGAAACAGAACGGAATTCCAGGTATCCATTTCATGTGAATGAATACAATATCTAGGTGCTTACAGGACTATCCGAGCAGATTTACTACATTTGGAAAGTAGCAACATGGGCTTGCAGATTGCAACCCAAAATACCCATGCGCTCCTCAGGACTGGAGCCATAAAAGCAGGAACCGCCAATGGTTGTGAATAAACACAATAAACTCCAATCCAGACTTGGACCTAAATCCAGCCCCAGCATACATTTATTTAATTAACTTGGACATCTAACCGTTTCATTTTTTGCCCTTGGAAACACAGTGAATAGCCCAGCTCCCATTAAGCACTGGGTACGATTACGCCTGCTTGGGTAAACTATAACTTTCAAAGAAACTTCAATCGCCCAACAGATTTACACTTGGGATACAAGCTTCAGCTCAAAAAGAAATACATTAATTTATGCCAGGTAGGCAGTCTTGCAGCTGTTCAATGGATTTGAACCGAAAGGAAAGTTCTTATTTTAATCTATTAGTATAGAAGGTCGGAGCAATACCTTGTAGCTCGGGTGAGATGATCAAGGAGCTGTCTTCTGTTTGGATGAGGGCGCTTCGGTACACATTCTGCTCATTAAGACCCTCCTCGCTCTGCACAAGAACACTTTCTATGTTGTTAACCTTACAGCTGATTCCACATCCAGGGACGGCCTGAAAATCTGTACAATGACCTAGTGTTTCCGTACCAAGTTCCTGGAAAAAAAACAAGATGAATATAAACCATTTTCTTCTACATTTTGCAGTGTCTGCAACTCACGGGATACGATATTCTTATTACGCAAGGGATTTGACTTTTATCGGGCATATACAAGATGCACTGGCAACATTTTCCACCATGATGTATAAAGGGGGCTACTTATATCTGAGCCAGTCCTATTTCTTTTGGGGATTATTGGGATTTGATAAGAAATGAGGGACATATTTTGGGTTACAAGTGGTACTTGATTGGAAAAAAGAAAAGAATGGTCTAAAGCGGTAGAAAATGGAAAATGTTAGATTAGCTTAATAGTACAAGTTGCATTTTATTACACGGACACTGAACAGACCGTCACACGGGAATAACGTTATACAGTAAAAGCAAATAAGCGAGCCGCCATCACTACCTCCTTGCAGTATTTTGTGACGGCCATGCCGAGTGGGTGCTCGCTGCTGGCTTCTGCCGTTCCAACCACAGCCAGCATCCTTTTTAGTGGCAGCCTGACAGTGTCCCCCAGGAGCAGGACTCTCATCACTCTAGGGACCCCGTGGGTTATTGTGCCAGTCTTGTCAAACATCACTGTGTTTATCTGAAATCATAACAATCTTTAATTTTCAGAAACGAGAGGATGACGTGTATTCAACATTCTATAGGGACATATCATACAAGCAGCCCATGTAGATAAATGCACATAGATATATACACACATTGATCAAAATACCATAGTGATCTATGTAAGAATTTCAATTTGTGGATATGCTTTGCTTGTGATCTGACATGAAATGATGAACATTTCCATCAGGAATGCTAGATCTATTAGTAGAGAAGTGCAATCTAACATTGTCCTCGATTAAGATCCTGATAGCAGGAAGAAGAAGTTTAAGGTCATTCTAATTATTCTGCATCCATCCGACACAATACAGTTGCAGACTTTGGGTAAGAGACCGGTTTTGTGTATAAAAACTGACCTTGTGAGCCATCTCCAGAGGTTCACCACCTTTAATCAGGATGCCATTTTGGGCAGCAACTCCGGTGCCAACCATCACAGCTGTCGGCGTTGCCAGTCCCAAGGCACAGGGGCACGCAATACAGAGCACTGTGATGGATGTCTGAAACGCGACCCGGATAACGACCTCTGCTTTAGAGATATTTTTACCGTAACTCTGAAATGAGAAGCAAATAAATAAAAATAAAAGTTTTAAATTTGGGAAATTAGTTTCACCTGTCGCACAAAAGTCCTTTTTCGAGTGACAGCGCACAGCAGCACTACCACTAAAACACTCAAGTGCAAGAGGAGTCCAGCTCGGGCTCGCACTACTCCCATTTCACGAGCAACCAGGAGGATGTCCCCATGCTGGCTCGTCCTGCTCTGTGTAACCCATATTACCCCCTTATTTTGGAATAGTTGGTAGGATTTGCTACTGGTAAATAAACCCATAAAACCCTAATAAACAGGTGAATATCCACAGATTATTCCCTGCCAACCTCCAGGTTCAGGTACTTGTGATATGTACGTCTACCTTATACTCAACGCAGGGCTAATGCAAATGTCTGAAAGCGTATATCCTTGCCGCAGACTAAAAGGGACGCTAAAGCCATCATACGGCTTTAATGATTCAAGCAGCCAATCGGTGGCCCAACAACGGAAGCAGGGAAGCTGAAGCGCTGGAGTACTTTAATGTGCAGTGTTAGTTGATGAGCCTTCATTAAAAATATTGCAGCTACAACCAGAACCTATTTATTTAACATGGCAGGGAGGATTTATATTTTCTGCTACGTGGTATTTGAAGCAAAAGATACGGTAATAAGGATACTCACTGGAAAGTATTTTATTATGATGTCAAAATTCACAAAGCCAACCGTGATCCAAGCGATCAGCGTAACAACAGAGATGATGATGATAAAGGGGACGAAGTATCCGCTTATTTTATCTGCCAGCTGCTGGATGGGAGCCTGTGAACATCAGAGAAAGGACATGCCATGCAAACCGTCACAAAACAAAAAGGATATTCATTTATCTCAAATTAGTAAGCAATGTATGGCCCTGCAGCAAGTTTAAGTAAAACTCCCATCACCCTCAGCCAGAATTATTGTGCAACATGACATGCAATTTTATTACGACTACTTTTTTTTGCAGGGTAAGCAGATTCTGCATTTCTTTTGGAAACATAAACTTAGATTACAATTTAGACTGCATAAACAGTTAAATAATTACAGTCTATTACTTGTATTGTATACTACTGAAGAATAAAAAACACATATAAAATTGGGGTACTTGGTGAATAACTGCTTTCTGTGTTTCTTGCAGACTTACACTATGTATTCCTTACATGAACGGCCAGAACTCGTTGAATGATCAGTTTTCAGTTTTCTCATTGCAAAACTCACAGAATTGGCTGTTTCAAAATGAAAGGAAAATCCGAGGGGCCAAAATCGATGCGGGGAATAAAAGCAGCGTTTCCGTTTGCGCTGACAACCTCTGTAATATATGACACTTTTTGCTAGTTTTTTTTATTTGTAACTGGTTTTCCTTCGCTAAGCCTTATTAAGAATTAAAATTTCTCTGCAACATTATTATCAGTCCCCTGATGAAGGTGCGCACCATAGCACTGAAACGCGCGTCGGGTTTATTGGGGGTGGGCACACTAACTTTTGGATCATGATTTAGTACCTAACTGCACTGGCTATGTTGTGCCAAGGAGATAGTTAGTTTTAATTATTTTTCCTTATTTTATTTTACCTTAGCTAATATTGATAAGTGTTAGTAGCTAGACTGCTGCAACTAGGTGTATATTTAAAAGGCTGTAACCTCCAGCTCAACGTTGCCTAGTCCTTACCAGCACTACTGCTCCTAGCAATGCTGTTTTAAGCTACTATCAGGATTAACCCTATATTCCACGCTTGAGTTTAGAATTATTTTGTTTAAGGAACCGTCTACTCTGATTAGTAGGGCTTGTCCCATATCAATAACTCAGACAAGATTCCTTCCTTTAATTCCTTAAATACTCATTCATTTTTCCATACTTTTGACACTCCATCTTAGCAGATGAGAGGCTTTCCTCTAGGGTTAATCTAAAAGGGTTATTGGTTAGCCTTATAGCGAAGGCATACGCACTATTAAAGCCATCAACCTCTATTTAGGATTATACCACTTATACCCATTCACTAAGGTATTTAGACCACTATATATGTATTTATTATTATTTCTTCCTTTTCATCTGTATATACCTACATTAACATTCGGGACCTTGTCTTTGATATTCAGGGTTCACAATATTTATTTGTATTCAACATTATTATTGCACCAACTATCAAACATAATTTATGCGGAGGCATGCCTGATGGTGGTAACGTATGGAAAAGTTCCTCCGGAAAGCTAGCTTTTTCCTCCTCATCATTAGTCAAGATGGTTTCCATGCTACTGTGAATAACATTACCACCTCCTAGTCTATTAAGTACATCTTTGTTTATCTTTTTTTTTGCGGCAAAGTATTGTACGGTTCTAGAAGACACCTCATCTTCAGGCATAAAAGGCGGTATCAGATATTTCCTCCACCACTCATCCATTACAAAATGAAATTTCTATAGCCCTTTCTGAATAATTTAATAGCCAAGCTGTAAAAGTCTTTCCTTTAGCATCAGTTCTCATGTTCTCAGTTCATTTTATTTGTTGGAAGTACCTCCTTTACTGCATTTCAATATATATTCAAGAGTTGAAGTGTTGCCATTAAAAAAAAGCCATTAATGAGCTCTCCTATTTGAAAACAATGTGATGACATACTGCGTTACCCAGTTACCCAAGTCTGTCTTATTATAAAAAATTTTATATAATATTTTCTAAATTCTGACTTAAAGCAAAATACATCAAGACAACAGTGTTTGTTTAAGATTGACGCTGTCCGTAAGCTACTATAGTGTATTTTCTATACTAGTGATGTCTGGCAGCTCTTGTGAACCATTGCGGACCACTATGATTCCCAGAATCCATTATGGCGACCACAGGATACAGCATCATGAGCCAATCATCTTTCTTTCTTTTGTATAGATACACTATGCAACATGATGACTTACACCCTTCTACATCATGCACTATAAAACTGTAGATATAAACATATTACATTAATTATCTCTTTATGGTAATTATGCTATTATTGTTTGCAACTAACACCTTCTGAATTGGCTATGGCTTATCAGTGGAGGGTGGGCTACGTGCAGAAGACTATTTACGCTTTAACTCTGTAAAGAACATTTAATTACTTTCCATTTTATTTCTGCATAATAGTTTTGAACATGATGAGTTCGAAATGCACGGGATTATATTTAGCAAATGAAGACAAAGAACTGCACACAGAAAATGTGATCTGGGATTTATCAAAAGCCATCCCATTACTTCCCATAAGTACTCTCAGTGTCTGCGGCAGCAACTGAGGCTAATCTTTAAAAATCCGTGTAAAAGAAGGAGCGGCTACGTAATGGAGCTTAGATTTAAGGTAATTCTGAAGAGGACAATTCAGTGATTATTTTATTTTAGCTTTTAATCTTGTGTGCCAGAGGGGTTAGTGCCACAATGTATCTCATAGTGCAGCAAAACCCACTAGTCTCGCACGGCTAAGCCAACTCCTTTTGCTGTATTCACTATTGTGGAAACTTGCAGGAGATTTGGGGACTTTACTGTGCATTATGAAGAGTCAACACCAACGATCTTCTCCTGCAAGAAGAGCCAAGCGGTTCCTCCAGAATGTATACATAGATGAATCTACATATTACACAGGGTTAGTCCTTCCTAATGCATTATGTAGTCCGTGAACGGAGAGCACAACTCTCCAGTTTTAATCAATAAACCCTTGTCATATTATTATTTATTGGGTAGACAGGACATAACATGTAGTATATATAACATAACAATTTGACAACAGGAGAGGAGGGCGCTCATACTTTGTGGGGTTTATTTCCTAACCGGGATATATTGAATCATTAACGTGGTAAGGGTTTACATTTTAAACATGCCACAGAATTCAGTCTTACTGAAGCCGGCCAAGATGCTGAAACCGACCTGTCCAAAAAGTGCAGTTCCTGGCTATGGGAATAGGCAGTAAGATGAATACATACGTGGAAAGGGAGATTGGAGCAGTGTGGTGTGACATGGTCTACAATCAGAGAATTAGGTGTCATAACACGAGGATATAAAGGAAATAGAGGAGGGGATGCCCAGGTCGAAATTCAATTACAATTCAAGGAAGCGTTGACTTAGTGGGGAAGTTCCATCAACGGTAGTTTTATGACATTACGGCAGCTGCTGGAAGTTGACATCTTGGATATAGATATATTTATTTTTACGCACTAGAACCACAGTGAGCACTTATTTGGCTCGCATTTCATGAAATAAGTTGCCGTCTAGAGAAAGAAAAGCATAACATGGGTGAAAGAAAGAGAAAGATACTTTGAGGCAGAGGAGTTTATTAAACAGTAAGCAGCAGTGAGATAAATGTAAAGAACGCGAGAGAAGACTAAACACGCTCATAGTGAGAATGGAGAAACAAGTACAGGCAAAAAAAAATTTTAAGCACTGTCCATAGCATTACGCTGTCACAGACAGCTTTACTACTGAGAAGAAATTATGTCATCAAAAAGCATCACGTGTCAGACAAGAATCACTGCCCTGCCACCTCAAAATAAGCAGTGATTTATTTAAAAAAAGTCATCAGAAATAGTGAAAACACTCCCTTAACTATGTCGGTCACCCCTAATCGCAGTTGCACAGCACTATCCTGGATAGAAATTCAATTTTGTGTCCATTAATACTATTTCCGTAAAACCAGGTTTCCTTCCTGTAAATGATTTCTACACAAGGTTATTAATGAAGAAGGTAATGGAAGTATCATGAACAACACGGGCGTGTTTGATGCAAAACCTGTACTTATGTTTCATTATGAAATCGTAAATTTTCAGCACATTCCTATGTCTTGTGTAACACAGACGTCGCGTTAATAGCGTGAGAGCAGGACGTGCTATCTGAATGGCTGTAAATCTGTTAACAGTGTAATGTACTCACTCCTGGGTGGGCCAGGCAAATGGCTTATATCCTTATATCAGTGTATTTTAATACTTATTACATAAAAGACAGGGGTAGAGGTAATTCTCTGAAAACCTACATAACCTGTCACAAGTTTGGGGATGAATCTATTCCCTAAAAATCCAGCTAATGGGCACGGTTACAGCGAGGAGAGCTGTAGTCTACGATCGCATATACTGTGATGACCTTAATTAAAAACAGAGAATTGTGCTAAATACAAATAATAGTTTCTAATACTTCCTAAGTCTATCCAAGGTTTTGCCAACAGTACAGTACAGTAAATGCCCTATTTAGTGGAAAATGTGCCTGCTGGAAAAGGGAAGAAAGGAGGTATCCAGCAGGCAGAAGGCCCCATTACTTCATAAATATGCCCCTGTGTTGTGGGCACCAGTGTACCAGGATAGGACACTTGCATGCTGGAAAGTACTGTGAAACACTAAGCCAATGATACATTGTACAAATATACATTTTCTTTACCTTTGACATCTGAGCTTCTTCCACCAGTTTGACTATCTGTGCCAATGTAGTATCAGAACCAACATGCGTAGCTTCCACCAGAACAGAACCATGTGCATTAATAGAGCCTGCGATGACCATGCTCCCAGGCTTCTTTCTGACTGGCATAGGTTCACCTAGACCACATTGATATTATTAAGATGAGTTATCAATACAAGGGAATATATAACCTGTTAAATATATATTTAACAGCTCTTAGCAAGCAGCGTATCTCATGGATGAACTTTCATTACAGCACTGTATAAAGGAGTGAGCTGCCATATAAATACCTGATACCTGGTGACTTGAGAACTGTTGATTAATTCAACAACCAATTTGGCAGTATCGATTCCCCTGTTATGATTGATAGTCAACATATAAACCGAAGAAGTCTACTGGTACTAAGATTGCAATACCCCCCCATGAAAAAAACAACTGTGCAATCTGCAAAATGAAAGAAAGATGCGACTTGATGAAAACAGAGCAAAAAGCCATATTCACTAAAACTCTGTAAATATTTCCCTACGTTCTACTCCCTTCTTTTCTCTATTCAATCTTCAATCCCAAATCTGGTATCTTCTTTGTTCGTCTGCATCTCAGTGGACATAATTTGGCCACTTTCGCCAAAATGCGTTGCTGGGGTAACGTCCTCTCCCCCAAGTGAAGGAGAGGGAGAGGAGGTTACTTCACTGCAGGCGCTGACCTATTGCTCTCAGTTCACAATTCACAAGTTGGCGGAGGTTGCTGGGTTATATCCACGGAGACGCGGAAAAAAGAAGATACCAGATTAAGGATTGAAAATAGAATAGAGAAGTTAGAAGAAAGAAGATGAAGGAGGTGCGGAAGTGGTCAGCAGAAGAGGTCCAGAGAAGGTAGGGAAACATTTAGAGAGAGTGAACGAGAATGAGAGTGAATGTTGATAATAGGCAATCACTTTATTCCAGAATTAAACATTCCCCTGAATTTTCGGCCAAACCGAATGGGCAGGAAACAAAATTCGTTGCCTGAAAATAAATGGGCCAAAAATGAACTGAATAGTTTTAGGCCCATTTGCACAAGTCTAAAAATTAGTTTCACTTCAAATGCACTCATAACAGTCATTCTGATTTTAAAATGCTGAAAGAGTTCAAATCCACCTGTAATAAGGGACTCATCTGCCATGGATGTTCCCTCAATGACCTTTCCATCAACTGGAAATTTACCGCCAGGTACAACCTTCACTATATCTCCTCTGTGGACCAATTCAACAGGCACATGTTCTTCCCTGCAAAAGACCAACATTTACAAATGTATACAGTAACTTTTTTAAACCCCATTCAACATTCCCGGAATCCATGTAAAACATTTTCATACCACCATGAGATACCAATGGTCTGACTGGCACAATCTCCCCAACATCATCTAAAGAGCTTTCTCTGCTACTCCTTATATTTTGCCTTTTGTGGTTTATAACAGACTGGTATTGTTTCCAGTTTCCTAGATCCTAGACTTGAAGACAGGACCCTCAATACCTTCTGTAATGGGTCCGTCACAAGATGAATCTGCATTCCAAATTCTGCTCCAAACCTAGCGGAGCCCTAAAGCCCTACACACAGGAATTAGTGTAACCATATGAGTGGATCTTTATATAAATGAGCGTCTGTGCTGTTTAGAGCGTAGGTCTTTCTGAGAATTTGGCCACGTTGTGAAACTGGATTATGAAATGGCTTGATCCACATAAATAACCAATAGTACGAGAACAGTAATGTAAAAAAAGCCATTTTAATTAATTTTGGAGTTGTCTATGGTTAACACTCCAATCAATTGTTAATTAGAATGTAGACCTCAGTATATCAGCTGGAAAAGCAAGCAACGATCTTATTTTGTAACAAACTGCCGTGTGTGATTTAGATGTTCCATACTTTGCTTTAAAAGGACACACCATCCTTCTTTAAAAATACTATGGAGCATTTTAAGCAATTCTCAGGGGGCAAGGTTATCTAGCACACCTTTGTAAAAATAATAACGAATTAAAAAATACTGTTTGAATATGTTTAAAAACGTATAGATTTGAATGTTAGATAAATGCATCGAGAGACTATACCTCAAGATGGAATGGTTTGGTCCAACAGTCACAATAGTTGCTTCTGTTGCTTGTAGAGATATGAGCTTGGCAAGCGCTTCAGAGGTTTTACTCTAAGGACAAAGGAAACACAGTAATAAAAGAGTACATTTAAACTAGTATTACAGCATAATTATTAAATGTCATATATTAACAGGCAAAACTAAGTACTGTCTGTGTATGAAGACAATTCTAAGACTTAATGGGCTACATTTCAATCATTATAATGTTTTCCATTGTTTCGTAGACAACGGCCCGGGCTAAAATGCTTCAAATACATGTTCATCACTTTTTAAAACATTGGTTTTGAATGCAGGACTGTACGAAAGGCTGGGGTTCAAAGCTGGAATTAAGCATACAAACAAATATCCTCATCAGTATTCATACCCCCCGTGTTCCCTTAGTCTATTGATCAGAATGCCTTACTAAACATACTTCACTTTATGTTACTATAGCGCTGTACAATGTATGCTACCATTGTTCACTATATAAAGGAGTATGTCAGCAATATAGAAAGAAAATAAATTCCTTGGACTGACAATTCTTGCAATTGATTGGCTGGTTGAAGCAGCCAATGACTGGCAGGAAAGGACTCCCACTGAAGGGGTTTAAACTTTTCTGCACAAGCGCCAGAGCCGACTTAAAGGAACCAACTTATGTGCAGGGAGCTGTGTCCATCGTCCAAACACATCTCACGAACGGAAAATAGCCTGGGGGTAGAGGCTATTGCAGGCCTTCTGCACAATCCCCCCATACATTTGGGGGGACACCCCGAGAGTTAAAGTGCATATGATGGCTGGAGTGTCCTTTTAGAGGCCGACGTACTTGTGAGACCATTAATCCTCAGAACTAATTCCGCAGGCTCTGTGTTACTTAAGAGAGCAGATCTCGTTGCAGATACATCTCAATGTCTTATAGCCAGGATCTTAAAGGGGAACTACCAATATCTCTATAGGCTAGATTTTACCGCAACACTGTACAGCCCATCTTGGATTGTAAACCTTGGGAAATAACGTACGCCTTTCTTGATAAGCCCCACTGAGACAAATCATGTGGAATTACCTTTGCTATGTGCTCAAGCCACCTCCCCAGGGCAATGAACATAAACAGCATAGGAGGTGTATCAAAGAATGTCTCGGGGCTCTTGACTGCTTTCTCCACAATGGCCACGATCAGGATAACCACAGAATAGATGTAGGCGATGGTAGTGGCCAGGACTATCAGCACATCCATGTTTGTTTGTTTGTGTTTCAGGGACTTGTAGGCCTGGACGTAAAAATACCATCCTCCAAGGGACTGTAGGACAACAGTACATAGGAAATCAAATTTAATTTGTTTGTGCTGCATTAGGATTGATTAGGTCATTGTGCAATTATTTCCTTGTATATTAACAATAATAATAAAAGAATTATGAAGCTCAATCAGCAAAAAAACAATTAGGAAGTGGTAGTGTCGATTATATTTGGTTTACGTTATAAATTGCAAAATAAAAGCTTAAGCTGTTATGTGCTGGGAAAAAAGACAAACTGCAGTCTACTAGAAAGTCAGGGTTGACCATTAGGCTGGCAAGAAGATTTTGTGCTACTTGTCGTTGGGCTAACAGTTACATAGTATAAATAAGAGACAACTAGCCTATGTGCAGCAATAAAGACCAACACATACCTGAACAAAGGTGCAAAGAATGAAGAAGATAAGGTTCATTATGGACAGCCCCGGAATGATGGTCTTTTCCAGCACCGAAGGGTTGTGGTGGTCGCCGTGAGCAAATAGCATGTAGACCATAAGACAAATGACGGGGATTCCAAAAACCAGACTAAAAAGGAAGGACTTTCTCCACCTAAAATTGAAAGAAAAAAAAAAGAGACTTAGTTCAAAAAACACAAAAGTCCAGGAGTGCCAGCACACTTTTTGGGGAAAAAAACAATTGCTTTCTAGCACTAGACCAACAGCCATTGATAAGATATATCCATTAACAAACCAGCAGGCATCATCATCAGCTAGAGGCCATCAGAGTTCCCAGGTACGGATACATACTAAACAAACAAATATACATAAAACATTTTACTCACTGTTTTATTTCCTCTTTATGATCCAGGTTATGAGCTGTTGGGTCCGTTTTAGAGAGAGAGGCTTGAAAACCAATACCCTGTTAATATGAACACACATGCATCCGTTTATTCGACATGAATGTCTGAGCCCCAAAAACAGGGGCAAGCACTTACTAAAACTACAAAGCTTCTGGGCCTTTCCTGAGCCTACATACAATAATAAGGAATGTGCGTATTTAAGAGTTGTATTAATAAGTGTGTGTTTCTATTAGTGTGTAAAATACTGACACATTATGGAAATGATCCAGTCACAGAAAATGATACTATTAGTAAATTCATTTATGTAGTCTGTCACTGATCAAGATTAGATTAACATTTTTCGTCAAGATTCAATTAAAGATTTGATCAAAAACTGCAGGGCCGCAGAATGCTCTACTCAAGCATTTGAATGCATTTGTCAACTTAGTGTATCCACGTGTTCATGGCCATGGGTAAATGCATACATAATATGAAAAAATGAAACGGCATACACATAACATGCATATGAACACATTATAAAAGTAAATATGAAATGACATATTTCTGCTTTTATAGTACCTCAATAACTTGTATGACATCTCGCGGGCCAACTACCTCAGGATCAAACTTGACTTGGGCTTTGCAGGTAGCCAGAGCAACAGAGGCATATAGAATGCCGGCAGTCCTCATCAGCCTGGACTCAATATTATGTACACAAGATGCACAGGTCATTCCGCTAATCTAGTTCCAATAAAAGATTTTTTATCAGTTTAAGAATCCCGGGTGAATTGTACAATTTTCAGATTAATACATTTAGAACATAAAACAATATACAAAAAGAGGAATATATATTTGTGTTGATAACTTCTCCAAACATGACATTTTCTGATGTAGGAAACAATAAGTTAGTCTGTTTAAAAGAAGGGTGGGAAGTTTGGGATACCTTTTAGTGCACCGGCCTTAGTTGAGAAAGATGTCTGAACATCGGCCCATTAAAATGTTTCATTAAAACGTATGAAGCAGGGAAAGGAAAAAAGCTTGAAGGCAGTCCAAATAAAAAAATAATTATTTAGCCAAAACGCATAAATACAGAGAGAAATATATTTTTGCCATTTCTCGAGCTTTGGTTATTAAACTAAGGCAAATGCTATTCAAATAGTGTTGGCTTGGGGGTTAATGTGCACAAACCGACACATGCAGACTAGATGATACAAGACAAGGACTGGCAAATCCATATATGCCTCCTCACTAGAACAGCTGGGCCTGGTGGGATTTGGTCTGTGGTCTTCTTATAATTCCCACTATTGTATTTGGGTATGGTATAACCATGGAAATGATTCCAGCCGTTTCATTTCACAGTGAAGTATGAAGTCTAGGGTGAACTGACTCTACAGTCTATATACGTACAATAAGCTCGACGCTGCCATCCGTAGCAGCGTAATCTTCCATTACTGTGGCACCGAATCCAAGGTTCTCAATCAGCTGTGCTATCTGAGACGGTTGGATTCTGTCTGGTTTGTACTTGACCTCTGCTTTCCCAGACATCAATGCTACAAGCACAGAGATGATACCTATTGAAATAAAAGTATGGGAAATGTTACATGGGTTAAAAAAAGACTTAAAGCCCATTAAGTTCAACTCTTAATATGTAACTGAAAGACCATAGTGAAAGAAAGATACAACACAGGTGCTCTTATACAAAGTCTATATAACATGGAGAGAGTTCTGGTTTCAAATCCCCTACTTCACTACCATTTATAATGGACCAGCACTGGTAGGTCCAACCATAAGGCACAAATCAACATGCAATGAGACTGAAGAATTCTCACAAATGTATGCACTATACAGGGCCAGTCAAGTTCTTCCTGCACAAGAGTCCTTCTAAATGTGTAGTGAAGTCATAGAGTTAAAGTGACAACTCTCCTGTAAACTCTTCTGTCAACTATCCTGGCTCATGCACAGGAATCTCAACATAAATCTCTAGTTTCATGTAACTGAATATGGCGATGTGTTCCAAGTAGAAATGCTATTGTCCTTTTTGGCTAGTTAGGTCCTGAGCCCACAAGGACTACCTCCTTATACTAACCCAGTTATCTGAAGGTTTGGCATTTTGTTACGGCTTTCATGTTCAGCCACAGTAAGGATATACACAACTCTGATTACCGTTACCCATTATTCTGGGTTTCCGATTCCCCTAACCAGTTTCCAGTGTCCGACCGCACCAGAACTATTCTGTCTTCTGTCACTTATTACGGAGTCTGATTACCTGTTCTAACAACTGCCTTTTAGCCAGCCCCTAATGTGGTTTATGTGTAACATAAGTCAAGGTGATCATCCCGACCTTGGGATTCATTTCCATATGTCACTACCTTAATATTGTCAACAATGACACCTGGACAATCGGTTATACTTTATATGATTTAGAATCCCCTCTTGAAACATATACCCATCACATCTAGACGTGTGGTGTATTTGACCTTTTAACAATTGCTTTATATGACTGGTTGAGTTTGTAGTCTTTCTTGTTGAAGTTCCAAAAAAGTAGACATTATCCTCCATAGTGTAGTTTATTAACAACATTTGGTTACACACGTAAGTTACTAAAATAGAGACATAGAGTAAGTGTACTCCCCTTTTACCTCATATACCTGGTTGTAGTCACCAGTTCTTTTGATCCAAAGAGCGTACGTTTAACTAGATACCAGTGGACCGGGACTGAGCCAGTCCTGCCTGACCACATTGTCAGTTTTATGAAAGTGTATTGAGCTGTTTGTGCAGGAGTCTAAAATGTTAATGTGCTACATATATTTACAGATATTACTGCTTCTACCTTCTCCAATGACCTTCATTACAATACAAATAGCATACGCATGTATCTGGAACATGCAGGAAGGTGCGCAATTCATGACCCAAGTAAATAATGGGAACAACAAGACTCACCATCTTTCTTCTGCAGATTTCTCTCTATGCTGGAAACACAAGATGCGCATGTCATCCCGGTGATCTGTAAGAAGCATTTCTGGGGAGTGCTGTCATTGTCACTAGCAGAAAGGTCAGGATGAGATTTCTTGGGAAGAACATCCAAAATGTAATCATGAGTAGTATCTTTATTAGCAGTCTCCAAGGAGGTCTGGTTGTTTTCAGGCTCACTGGATGTGGATTGGTTAGAGCTGGAGGGTGATATGGTATCTGCAATGTACAAGTTCACACTGTAATATGAATTATGTATATATCATTTACGCCTTTACAGTCATAAATCACACTCTGTTTACCTTTCCCACAAAGCAGGCATAGTCTCAACACACAATGCACTTCCTAGTACAGGTACGCGATGAGGAAGCATACTTAAGTACACTTCCAACTTCAGTAGAAGTAGCAGGTGAAGGAAATTGAGGCAGAAGTCTCTTTTTCCAACACAGATTTGTATGCAGTAAAATGCTTTGGAGTTCATGCAAACTAGACTTCAATATCCATTAAAAAAATTAAACACACCTTTGGGAGACTAGAGAGTCCCTTTTAATACAGTATAGGGTAGAGTCACACTTTTAATTTAAAAAGTACATTTAAATGATTGTATTTCTTCCATCATCAAAGTACCTACATTCAAGGGTCTAAAACCACTAATTGCTCACATCCACACCGTTAAATCTGTCTGTACCACTTATTTGCCATAGACACAAATAATGTACATGCATGGAAAAAGTAAAATAAAAAACACACCAGATATTAGAGTGGAGTCAAATCCCATGTCTTCTATGGCGGCACGTAATTCCTCCGCATTTATTTCATATGGATTGAAGTGGATTGTCCCAGTCTCTTCCTCTAAAGAAACCACAATAGTATGTACTCCCTTCCTCTGCGAGATCAGATTTTCAATTGAGGACACACAAGACCCACACGTCATTCCACCAATGCTAATCAATGCTGTTTTTGTGACAATCCCGTGTTCTTTTTTAATGCCAGGACTAGCGCTGGGTCTTGTTTTTTGTCCAGGCTGGTGTGCTGCCCCCACTGGCAGTGTAACTGTGAATTTGCCAGGATGAAGAGCTTCTATAGCGTCCTTTATGAATGGCAGAGTTATAATACTTTGGTTGTAGGCCACAACTGCATTTTTGTCATCAAGGGAGACCTTAATACTTTGAACGCCAGAGAGATCAGATATGCCACCTTCAATATACTGAACACAAGATTTACAGTGCATGCCTTGTATCCCAAGAGTCACGGTTTCATAGTTTTCCTTGGCGAGTTTGTCGGGGCTGTTGTGTAGAAGCTGCGTGTTGTTTTGTGAAAGATCTTGCAGACGTCCTATATCAATTTTTCCAAGCATGGATGAATTTGGTTTACTCTTGATAGAGGCTTCAAAGCCCATGCTATCAATAGAATTCCTGAGGTCTTCTGGCTCAACATAGTGTGGCTGATACACAATGACAGCCTCTTGGCTTGTAAGAGACACTTTAATTTTCTGGACACCTTGAATTTTGCCTATTTTGCCTTCAATTGTGTTGACGCAAGACTGACACGTCATACCATCAATTCTGATTCTGACTACATCTTCAACATAATTACCAGATCCTACAGACTGTGAGACCTCTTTAGCCTCTGATACGCTGGCATCAAAACCCATCTCTTCGATTTCTTCACAGATTCTCTGTGGCGTTATTGCCGTATGTATATAGTATACCACTGCGTTATTCCGCTCCAAGGAAACCTTTATGCTCAGTATGCTCGGGATCTTAGAAATTCTGCCCTCGATGGATTGGACACACGACTGGCAGGTCATTCCGACAATATCCACCACAACCGAGCTCGTGTTAGACGGTGGAGAAGAAACATCTTGCAAGCTACCCTCATAGCCAGTGTTGTCGTAGGCAAAACATGGTTTAGGTGACTTTGTGCGGGCATATAGTGGAGGGGTAGAATAGGAAAACGTCTAAAAAGGAAAATAAAGAAAACCAGTGAATTATTAAACTGATACAAATATACATGGTATCTAAAAATATTACAATATTAATATATTTTTACTTTAAGTAATAAAAACTCTAAAATAAGGTTTTATAGCTTATAGGAAATAAAATGAAAAACAAAAAAAGGTGGAGATACATATTGTATAAGCATTAGGGATGAGGTACCAGCCTGGATTTCTTTTTTTACATTATAAGATGGTGAATCGAATACTTTAAGTTAAGTTATTGTGTGCTATAATACCAAACTCTATAAAAATTGGTATCCAACATTTTGCCCAGAACCAGCTTTAAACATTTTCACAGACAAACTCTTGATTCAACCCAGCAGTAACTTTTTAAAACCCATGACAACAGTCAGGCTTGGACTGGCCATCTGACACACCGGGCAAGTGCCCGCTGGGCCACTGGCCGATAGCAGCCCATACCTAATACCCTATACCGGATCTGCCACTCCAGGACCCAGCAAAATAAATGCCTGTGTTACAATATTCTATAATATTCTATAGCCCCTTTTTTCTTACTCTCTGCCTCCTAATTCCTCATTTAGCAGATACGGTATGGTAGCATCACCTGCTAATTTAAATGGATGAATGGATCTGTCTCCTTTATCATATTGTTTCTATTGAAATAATAATACTAAATAAATTAACGAAGAAATTGTAGCTGCTCCCATTAAGTATGCAGAGTAGTTTATACAGGCCTGGCAATGCTATTATTCTTTCGTAACAGGAAAGCTAATAAATCAATAGTGAAAAATGATCTGGTTAATAATACGATATTAAAAGGTAATTCCAGTACTAGTGTGTTGGCTCATATATAATGGATTTGGCACCGGTTCACTTCTACTCCCAGTCCTGGTATAATAAACGCTCGTATTGCAACAAATAGCGAAAGGTATCTTTCACTGGAACAGATTCTTCAGTTTTTCCACTATCCCTTATCTGTCACAATGGGGGTCATCCACTAAATTGATAATAAGTAGCATTATTCCTTCTCTGTGCATTAACTATACATTATGAAGGGTAAAGCCTGAGAAAATGAGAGTGTACACTACTGTTCAAAAGTTTTGGGTCACTTAGCTGTTTTTGTGTATAACAAGGACATTTCTAGCTGTGTTAACATAATTGCTATATATTGATCAAATAGTCTTAGTTAAACTTGGATTTGACATCACAGAATGCCATTAGAACCCAGGAGTGATGGGAGTGATAAAGGGCCTCTGTACGCCTATAATGATATTCCATTCAAAATCAGCTGTCTCCAGCATCGTCTACACTGTATTTATGATCCATGTTATTTAATGGACAAAATTAGCTTTTTGTTGCAAATACAAGGACGTTTCTAAGTGACCCCAAACATTTCAACGGTAGTGTTTACCTCTGTACTGTATACTCAAGAGGTGAGGATGAGTAAAAGAAAAGTCATAGCATTGCTACAACTGCATTGCCGGGAAATAATAATTAGATGTGTAATAAGATGCTGTTGTGATGCTAATTTGGCTGCTAAATATAGCTAAAAAATCCCATAATGATATCTTCAGACAGCTAACCCGATGTAGCATTTTTTAATTATTCTGAAAGGTTAATTATACCCTGGACTCTGTGCCAGGTGCGACAACAAGAGCCTTCATTGTGTCTCAGTTTCTGACCTATACATAAGAAGTGTGATAACCTATTAGTTTTATATGTTTGATGTCTTTGGGACTCAAAGCCCTCTGTCTCTGAACATACACAACGCTACCAGCTTTACCCGTATTAAGTAAAGAAGTAGACGTAGATAACAGTATAGTCCCTACATTGTATAGTCGCTCCAATTTGTGGGTACAGGAAAAACCTAAACTTTATATCTAAATCATTTAAAAATATGATATTTAAACATTCAAGGGTCTGAGGATGTCATTGGACCCGGAGAGCATCTCATGAACATTGGCTTCTCAGATTTAATATTAAAAATAAAACATGGGGCTTAGTACATTCTACCAAGATTCTGAGCAAAATAGGTAAAAAAACAAAAAGACACAGCTGAAGAAACTAATGAAATTATTTTACTATCCATTGCATGTGCTGTGGAATATGTCAGTGTATATATATATATATATATATATATATATAAATAAAACAATAATAATAATAATAATAACACACTGTTGATACTTAACGCTCTCTACTATACATTTTCATGATTACCGTGTCTTTTAATACTGAAGCTAGAAACAACTTTTTTCATGGTAATTACATTTTCTGTTCTCCATGAAATGGAACAATGTCTTGCGCGGCAATTATAACACATTTATTTTATACATACATGCATTATTTATATATACATTGAAAACTTTCTCAGCGAACAAAACATTATTGAGAATGCAATAAATCTCATAACGACAACCCTGCCCAAGCATTAAATATACAAAATCAAGGGCTCATACACAAGTACATCTGTTAATGTCATGTATATGATCCAATGCAATAAATGTGAAACAGATCGTTATATTGGAGAAACGGGTCAGAAAGTGAACCTACCCAGAGGGACTCCCTCTTCCCCTGCAAATTCTTCTCACAATGGCTTAACTAATCACAACCACCTTGTGATCTGTATACCTTATCAGCCGCTATTTAAATGAAATGTACGTATATATACACACACACACATACATACACAATGCCGACTCATTTGTATGTTTATTCTTTTTATTTTTGTCAAATCGATCTCGATATATTAAAGATGATATTTAAACATACACTGTATCTTATTGCTAATAATTTATATAATATGTTAATTTAAAATATCTGCTAAAGGTTTCAGGTACTACCATTCCCCCAGAGCCACATCCCAGGTACGAACCTCACCCAAAATGTTTCCCCTTCTTCTAAAATACCGATGTTATTTAGAAATCCCCAAAGAACCGCATCAATACCGATAAAAGCCAACTTACTAACCTGCTGATCGATGCTTCCAGGTTCCTTGGTCAATGCGCTCATGTGCATGTCCCCTTCCGCTGCGGACCCATTTGGTGGTACACAGAGAACTCCAGGTACCTCGTCGCACAACTTGCGAAACGATATAAGACTAATGTTTTTGTCGTCCATGGTAGACGTGGCCAATTTATTCTCTATCTTGTCCTTCGACATCACCATTTTCAATTAAATTAAAGTCTTTTCAACCGCACAAACATACAAATTATTAGGGGGGGTGCTGCGTAACCGAGAGGGATTTAAATCGATGTAATAAGATTAGCACACAATGATTGTAATTCAAGCCTTTATAGACTCGGAGCTCTCTGCACTCAGCTATTTACACTTGCACAACGTTAAGATTCTGCCCACTAATTGCCATCTCCATCACTGTTTCCAGACCGGCTTTGCACACCTCACTCCGGATGAATCAGATGAGGCCGTTCCTTTCGTGCATAGTAAATAGCAAGTATATTAGGCGTGCCGACTGAAAGAGCTAGGAGCGTGTGCACAAACATGACCCGGCCATCCACTTGCTGTGTCATGCAATTATTATGTCTAATCACAATCTTTTCACAACACTTCCAAGTTAAGTTATAAACTTATTAAAAGAACTGGGCAGCAAAACATTTTTTTATAGAAAAAATAAATCAAAAATTGTAGAACAATAGTAATGGTAATAAATAAATACATTCAAGAATGTTACAAATAAATTGTACATAGTAAATTGAAGTTTTCCCAATTCAAAAGCCATTGCTTTTGTAAAGAACATTTACTTACAATGTAACTGTGTTTTTAACACACAGCAATACTAAACAAAAAATACAAAGGCCATAAAAGAGAAAAATGCTTATTCTTTTAGATTGTATGGGTTTGTCGAAGTCTGACTTACAAATTGCTGTTGCTATATAAAAGATTCCAATAATACATTATAATCCCTGCAAAAAAGCATTCAGAAGTAAAAGAAAAATGCATATAGAGGGGCTTTATTTTGTAGCATAGTTGACTTGATCAGTAGAGAAAACGAAGTCTAGAAACAGCGATAAAAACTTCATACCAAACAATGTTTCAGAATAAGATATGATGTATTTGAGATATATATATATGTATATGTGTGTGTGTGTGTGTTACGTATGTGCATGTATAAAAATCCAAGCAGATTTGATGGCTAGTTTCTATTGGGCTTTTGGGTTCTACATACATACATATATATGTAAAATTCGAAAGCCCAATAGATAGAAAGTATTCTAAATCTACAGGGATGCCCGTAAAATACAAGCAAAAAAACCTGCCAGCAGAAAGCCCAAGCATGGTGACATCAGAGTGATGTATTAAAGGAGTTGGACAGCCTCGGAGACCCTGGGAATCTGCTCATCACTGGACCCCAGTTAAAACTCTTTAGTATAAGTCAAAAGCAGGAACAAAAGACATTTCATTGCTGCTAGCTTGGAGCACATAACTGGTTAATTGCGATAAAAGATTACATGTGCTCTTTTGCAATGTCAGTGTAGTACGCTGTTTACTCGGGAATCAAGGGCAGCTTCTTGCAGAAATTCGTATTGATTGGACTGTATGACCGAGAAACCCGTGCATTTCAATGTCAGTAATCTGACAGCACAGGAGGTTCTAGAAGGTCTAGAATACCAATGACAGCGTATATGCAACCATCTTTTCAGCTGACTCCAATGCGTATACCATCACCTTATAAATACTGCACCCCACTACCGCTTTATCTCAAGTATCCATTCATACCCCATGCCATATGTAAAGTGCCATGTACATTGTTGCTCCTTCATAAATAAATGCTAATAATATATTAATAATAGTATACCTAGTAATGATAAAACATAATAAAAAATCTGAGTAACTGACCCCCAATATATATACAAATCTGCCCGGCCGGACACAGAAAGACCAGAACAAACACATTGAATTTGAGAACGCGGCTTCGCTTTGCTCTTCCCGGGATTTCATGCTGCCACCTAATGGTTAAATGGCACCTCCACTGATTTCTTTATCCATCACATTTATTTATATAGCGCCAGCAGAATCCGTCGTGCTTTACAGAGCCGGGGGGATATATTTAGAACAATAATATTATAGGATAAATAGCTTTATGGGATGCCTTGTAGACGCCTTTCCAAACATACATAAAAAGCACTCAGATGCCTCTACTATTTGTAAAGGATATATATAAAGAAAGGATATATATAAAGGAAGGATATAGTCCATTTAAGAAATGGTCTGTGGCGTCTATTCACTAAAAAGACAGTTGATAGGAGAGTCTGCAGGAGAGTTGTGGTTTTAACGCTTTCACTGGTCAACATGAAGGGGCAACACTGGTACGTTCCTACAGCAAAGGCTGAGATGGCCCTCCATACTGTGTAACCCAAGAGCTGATGGGACTTTGAAGATCCTACCGATTTAACTATTTGAGAAAGGTGATGGGGTCGGTAGTCATTTTTGGAAACCTATATTTCATATAAGATGCTTTTGCTTACTCACTGCCTTTGTATAGTGCTTCAAGATAAACGTAGATCTACATATACCGTACTTTCAAATCATTATTTGTCATAGAGGAGGTGAGATTTTAATGCAAATAATGTTTTTTTATTAATATTTTTTATTGGAACTATATAATTGATATATAATAGATCTGCTACTAAATTTCATTAGCTTGGGAATTAACATACAAGCAAATCGGCCCCCTAAGCAACCCAGTGTTGCTCAGCTGGCCCCCGGACCAGAGAAATCTGAAAGTGAGGTAAGGGGGTGCGAGAGGATGAATGAGGGAATGAATGCGCGAGTAAATGAATGAGGGCAGAGGTGGCAAAGGCAAGCTGCTTAGGGGCAGAGGTGGCACAAGAAGGCTGCTTGGGGCAAAAGTGGCATTGTGGGACATGTTGCCTGTAAAGTTGCGGTGCCCGGGGCAATTTTCACAGTGGGGTTCTGTAGTTTCTAGTTATGCCCCTGGTGTTGAGTGCGGGAACATGAGGACCATTCAATAAAATATATGGGCTGGTGTCCAAATACTTATATTAAATTGCAAGTCCTACCTAAAACCCACATCTGTTGGTTTCTTAATAAAAACCCAGAAGTTGATATTTGTGTTATGTCCATTCGAACATACCTAATAATCATGTTACTTAAGTAAAAAACTACAAGGTATATTTCTTCCTGTGTGTCCTAGACTGGTAAAACTTCACGAGTAGAACAAGTATAAGGTTTGAACAAAAAGGGCTCATAGTACCTGAACTGTTTTTATTTATTAACCTGTTCATGACCAGTGGTCTTTAATACCCAAGACTGGTGCTTTTTTGCCATTTTTCCCCACAATTGTTCAACCATGCATCCCCCGTTCTGTATTTTAGTACCCACAGGGTGATATAGGGTTTTTCCAAATCAAGTATGGTATTTGAAATTATATCTCACAATATTTAGTAGCACTAAGATAAAAAGTGTAAATGACAATTTTATTGCAAAATTGCCTTGTGTAGCCATTTACATCCCCGACAGTTCAACTCCCAGGATACCAAGCCAGACTGTATGACCAATATGAACCGCTGGTGTTAACAAAGTTACCGGACAACCCATTAGCCACAACCCAGAGAAACCATTCTTAACCCCGCGGTGCCATGAAATCCAAGTCACTGACTGTGTAGCTCATCGCTGCGTTAAATAAAACACTTAAAATAAGACACTTACTTTGTAATCTCTAGCTGCACCATATGTCTTAAGGGGGAAAACAAGCTGCATTTTGGTCTCCGCAGTCCACGAGAACCCGTAAAACAGATCAATGATTCTGCATAATAGTCTTAGTTTAGTGCTAACTAAAAACCAAGTGACTGTCATGAGGAGTCAATAACAGCGTGTAGCGGCATATTACTGATGAGGACGTTCCGGTAGGATGTGAGGAGTTTGCTTTCTAAATCAGGCTGCTTTTCACTGAATGGAATCACTTGTCCACTAATTGGCTAAAAAGCTGATTTGTGTGCCTGGCTGCATTAACTGGGACATATTTTAAATACACATACAATGTCATGGATAATGTCAACTGTAGGTCCCTTGTAATCTATCTACGTTTATTTTTAACTGACCATGAGGCATTTATACCCCTTCTGGCTACTGGAAACTACCACACCCATGATGCTCATTAAAGGGCTTTGCATAACGGGAACATGGATGCCTATCCCCCCAGCACGTTCCTTTTAGGTTCTAGTTTTGACGGTATCATGGAATGCTTGGCACAAGGTTCTTTGGGTGGCAGGAATCAGGAATACTAACCCTAACACAAATAAATAGGGATGCATATGTACATACATACATATATATATATATATATATATACCGTATTTGCTCAAATATAACATAATACCCCTCGTCTTATATTCGATGTTGTCTAATAATTGGACCTCAAATAGAGGTCTGACTATAAGACTAAGATCCAGATCCCCGCAGAGCTGAAGGGAACCCGGATCCTCCTGCCTGGCAGCCGGTGAATGTTTGCACGATGCACACAGACAACTTCTGCTGCTGCCAGCACTTCTTCCAGGGGCTTCTATGACGGAGCACCGGTGTGACGTGACCTTCTGGTACTCTGTCATAGAAACCCTGGCGTTTCATGTATGGATTATTAGGCAAAGTTTGAAATGTGGAATGGGATGCTTCTGCTTATTTGAGCAATACGAAGCATCTGGAACTCTGAACCGGAATTAATTTTCATACTCAAAAGGTGGTTTTAAAGTAAGATACATGTCAGATGCGTATCTTACATCATCAAGGGCTCTTTGGATCAGTGGGTGTCCAAAGCAATTTAAGGAGCATTCAGAAAGGAGGAATGGAATCGCAGGTTTTTAAAAACGTTAATTTCACAGGTTTTTTACTAGAACAAAAAGTACCATTTCACTTGACTTTGGACAATATCTCAGGGGGGGGCGGTAACTCGGTAACTGCCCCTAGGCTGCTCTTATGTAAGGGTTACTACTACTACCCTACTACTCGGCCTACTACTACCAGAAGCCTTTGAACTGGGTTAAAATTTGCCGTTCATGTAAAGCGTTGCCCTGCAGTATGTATAACTGACTAACTGATTGCTTCCTGTTCACATATCCCACACATGGTACTTCTGCCCTTTACATGCGCTGCCAGCCTGCCACCAACCAGTGGATACTTATAGAAAATGTATAACGCAGCTATTGCAATAAAACTGGAGGAGGATCCCTGGAGGAAGGCCAGCGAGACCCCAAAGCATCCAGTACCCACCAAAGGAGCAGACAAAAAGGGAGGTCAAACAACAGGACCAAGCAGGCAGGGTAAGGATCAGGCAGTGGTCCGGAAATGGTGATATCAATCGGAAGTGAATGACAAGGAGAGAGACAAGGAGAGAGACATTAAAGCAGCCAGTTGGTAACATGAAACCCTGGACCATGGAAGAGGCATTGTGCTGAAGAGCCAGAGATTACAAGGGACTTTACAAAGTAAGTTTACTAACACAGTACTTTAATACGCGCTCATCTTTGAGGACGTTCCCTGGGACAGCGATGTCCCTTGAATGGACCAACCTGGTGTTGGATTATCAACTTTAGCCATGGAAAAAGACATAAAAGGGAAAATGTATATTTTTTGTGAAATACAGATTATTTTTTTAATGTTCTTCATGCAGTTTTTAGGTGCCAATCATTCTTCTGCCTGTTGACCATTTGGAAACCCTAAATATAAGGCACAAATGACAAGTTGGTCACAACTGCGCATGTCTGGAATAATGTGCTAACTGAACACTAGAATACATGCTGCTTCTGGAGAATACCTGACATGTGTCCCTTAACACGGGGCCCAAGTCTCAACTTGCCCCTCCAGTGTCCCACAAAAGGGAAAAGACACGTAAAAACTACTTGTATATCTTACCTCACTTACGTGATGATGTCTCAAAGCTTTTGCGGCATCCTTTTTAAGACCTTTTTCTATTGCACTTAGCAAGCAATTGTCTTCCTCCGCACCTAGCAAGCGTTCTTCCTCTTCCACAGACATTGCTTGGAATCCTCAGCTCCTTTTACACTGAAAACAATGCAGACTCTTATTAACAATAATAATAAAAAACACATAGTAGTGTGACGCGGTTTTTACAACACAGCCAAATACATACAGCCTCCACTATATAAAACACTGTATAAACAGAAGCTCAAATAAGAAAAGTTACGAGACCTGGCTGTCCTTTTTATTGCTTCAAAAGGCTTTTCATTTCAGAGAAAGCGGGTGATGAGTAAAACGCACGTAAAAAAAATGAAAACACGTTAGAAATCAATGTTGGGATAGATTCTGTTTACCCATCAGAAGAAAGCTAGAGTTCAAGTGATCATCAGCTGTGAGAACCCTCACCGCGCTTAAGTACATTCAAATAAAAAATGCAGATATCTTGTAGAATTAGATGTGGATGAACTGGGCTTGGAGATTTATCATATATGTTGACGTTAATCTGAAGCATTACTGCCGGGTGATGTATAAGTCCATTAGTATTGTACAGCACTGCAGAATATGAAACAATAAATAATAATAATTATCCGGTGGTCTACAAAATCAGACCAAAACTCTAAGGTTATCTCATAACTACTACCAGACTTTGTTCAATTCTTTCACTGGACGCTCCATGGATCTTTAAGAGCCTTATGCTGCCAATCTACAGAAACCAGTCCAATGGCTATGGAGTTCGGAGCCGGAGAGGGCCTAAGGAAATCACCGAGGAGCAATGTCTGTCTCCAAGGGATCCAGCTGAAGACTCCAACCTTCTTACCACGTCTGTCACCTGCGGGTATTATCTTTATTGGGCCTTTTATCACCTTCACTTTTTGTGGGCCTTGTGATTAGTCTCCACACACACACCCCGGGTATAAATGTGTTTGCTATGTGCACGGCATGGGGCGCTGGCTCTATGATCACAGCAGGGTTTAAAGATTAATCAGGGAAGTAAACGCTGGAATTCGGAGATCCCGTGATTATATACACCAGAAAACTATATATATATATATATATATATAGTATATATATATACATACGTTTATTAATTAATAGTATATGGATATTAAAAAGTAAAATTTGAGGAACTAAGGATATACTTGACACATTTTATTGCCATATTTTATTTTGAGGTTACTTCTGCTAGACATGGATGTACCAGAGACCTATAAGTACCTCATGAGATACCCCTGCCTTACAACCTGGGTACTTTTGAGGTTGGAACACTTTTTGGCCTTTAAGAAAAATCCTTTGCGGGTTGGAATAACAGATTTCCCACTTATGACATCCATTATGGGGCACAAAGAGCTAAAATGAGTCTGCAATTTCCAGTTTTAATGAATATTGCTAATATACTGTACTTTCGTCAAATCCACACGGATACAGACTGTTCCATTGAAAAACACATTCTAAAATATTTTGTAAACGGGAATGTTTGCCATTATAGAAATATTTACGGTAACTTCCAAAACTTTGTCAACTAACAAAATGACAACCCAAATAGCCTACCTTTTTTTCATCAGTGCCTCAGCTGGATACCGGTAACAATGGCTGTTCAGGGTTTAAAGATCTAAAGATGTCCAACCCTACTTCAAAGTATTACGGAGGAGTGATGACTAAACCATCATGTTTAGATGGGAGCGAGTGGAACGTGACTGGCGGCGGCCGGATAATGGGTAATAATGGGAGGTTGTAGAAGGAGATGACCACAACTACTAGATACCTGGAGAAGAGGGCAGCTATGGTCAAGATGACCCAACTAAGTGCCACCTTGGACATGGTTGGCCCACTGTTTGCTTTGATGCACCTTTCCACTTTGTCCAAATACCCCCTAAACTGTTCTTTTAAAATTCTAGGTCGCTTAGTAAATTATTTCTCTAGAAGGAGCAGAACCATCATCAAACATAGGCAGAATCATATTTTCTAGAGAAATTACTAAAGATCTGCCGATTTATGAGTGTTTGATGTTACTTTTCTTTGTAATTGTCCTCTTGTTTGATACTAATCCATATATCATTGTGTAGTACTAGTTATTGAAAAAGTGTTTGAATAATGGATAATATTTATGTTCCCATTCTGAGCTTTCCTTTTTATTTTCTGGATACAAGAAAATGTGTGAAGGAACGCAGCTCTTTTTTCCTGTGTTAAATACCAAATAATGCATATTGTTAGGCAACAGCAACGGTAACATATCACGGCAAACAGGAGAAGTGGGAGAACCTTCCAAAAGCTGCCAAAGTTCATACGGACGTATCCCATGAGATCGTGCCATTCCACCTACTCTTTAATGTTGTTTATTACTAAACGCAACTTTAGAAACATCATTTCTAGGACAATTAAATTCCCAAACCCTCCCCAGTCATACCGGTAATTAGTGTTGTAAAGGTTTGCTATTTATTTTTCAGGGAATGCTTGTCATTTGACACAAAAAGCTGGTACTGATAGCTCGTCACAATGGAAACTGAAGGGTCTTAAGTCTTAAAAGGGTTTGTTTTTTTGTAATGTTTATATGGGATTAAACCTTCAAAAGAAAAACGAAACTGACATTCCCTAATGGTGGAGACTACAGCTAATGTTGGACCAACACCTTTCATTTTAGCATTGGGCGGATTGGCATAAATTATGACATCATAGAATTTATTAGATCATGGAAGGCAGATAAGAACCATTCGGCCCATTTTAAAAACTCAAACTTTAATCAGTCCTTGGTGTCATCATGGATCCAGGAGAGCCATGTGCCTATACCATGTATGTTTCAATTAGCTCACTGTACTGCCTCTACCACTTCTGAAGGGACGCTGTTCCATGTATCTACCACCCTCTCTGTGAAATAAAGCTTAATTTACATCACCTTCTAATATGTCAAATAACTAATAAATCTAAAAACCCAAAGCTCAAACTTTTCCTTTTTAGTGATATTTCATGTACATTGTTGGACTTGCTAGAAACATTTTCCTATATTACAATAATTCATATAAGAAATTACCCTTCTTGTAAAAGTTTTATACAGATCACCATTCTATCCTGGCATTGCTTCAACAAAAATAAGTCAGAAACCTACTTTTGTTCACATTTCCAATTTTTTTTTTCTACTGACCTCTCTGCAGCCCTTCCAGAGTAAATACATTTTGGGATAGAGTAATGATGACCCAAAATGGAATTACTTTCCCAATATTTACTGAATGTCATCACTTTGCAGAGTTTTGATACACAAAATAGTTTAGTTACCAAAAAAATATGGTATTTAAGTCTTATCAAGAAATAATCAAACAAACCTTAGTTACAAAACAAATTTTCTGGTTACATAGCGAGCACAGTGCGGCTTACAAAATATTTTGTAGGGACTTCAAAAAAATATAAAAGAGTAAAATAAAATAAAATATGAAAAATTAACCCGTAACATTTAAAACAATAGAGAAAAAAATAAGGATTGTTGGCGCACAAGCACTAAATATGGGCAATCGAATACAAAACAACGTTCGGCCCGATACATAAAATACGTTACAACCATGTAACCAGTAATTTGATTATTTTAAACACCGAAATAAATCCACCTTTACAAGCACCGAGCAATATTACTGGCTTTTTGGGAACATAATAAAATAAGGATTAGTTAAAACAATAAAATGTAATATAAAAGCCCATTTAAAGAATAGATTTTTGTTAATTTACGCGAGCTTGTATTCTGAATAAAGTAGAAGAAAGGTGAATGGGCAGAAAGCCTGCCCCACGCTTAATCTCAGCTTTTCAAATTAAAGATCTTTTTTTCTGTTTTATCTAAAATAAGCTTTTTTTCCCTTTTTTTTTATCGGATGTATGTGTCCTGTGCAGAAATGTATGCAGCAGTACACAGATTAGCAGCAGATTATAGAATATACAGTGTTCGTGTGCGAAGAATAGGTTACCTAAATGCTCCCCTCTGCGCTGCTGCCTCCCAGAACCGGGTATATGACCTGCCATGTACAGTGCTGTGCGCACAGTGCGGGGACAGTGAACTATGGACCCATAAAGCGGCCGATCTATAACAGCGACCTTTTCATGCATTGATTTGTTGCTGGTAACAGGTAAACCATCACTTACACAGCCACAACTCAAGCCAACCAATTGTCATTCATTCAATGCCCCGCCCCTACGGCCGGAGCGACGCCCTGCTAAGTCACCTGACGCCCATTTTCTGACGTCACTGGCTCGCTGGCATGCGTTCCAACAGCAGCCAATAGGCGCTCGGGATGTAGGCACGCTGAATGTTGGTGTGACGTGTGCGGCAGTGTCTCACAGTCATGGCAGGTTTGTTTTGCGTCTGCGGGCTGCTGAGGTGAGCTGGTGTCTGTGACTTTTGGGAGATGGGGTTGTTGGTTTATCCGACAAGCATATGGTATAGAAATAGGACACGTTCACGTGATGCCAGATGAAGTAACCATGTCAACAGCATCCCTTATACTTTCCTGTCTGATAGAAAGTGTCGCTAGTCGTTGATGTTGGGGTTTATTTACTAAAGATAAGAGTTATACGAAGACTTTGTGGATCGTACTATACATTAGTATACATTATGAAACCAGCCCCAGGGCTATTACGTGTGTGCGTATATATATATATTATATATATATTTATATATAATTTTTGAGAGTGAGCTTTCTTAAGTCTCCTTACACATTGAATTATACATCATGCAGGACCAGCTGAGTCACTTTAGCGTGGGCCCTCCTAATGAATATTGATGTAAAGGCTTTAAACCACAGCTCACTCTTTAGTGAATAACCCCCTTTACATTTTAGGATACCGTACATAAAACCCGTAAGTATATTAAGAAAGTAATATGAATAAATATCGGGCGCTATTCCATAAGAGCTTTTAAATGTTAGAAGTATTAGATATAGGCTTGTCGCTTTGGGAAACGGTTCCCTAAAACATGCAGTTTATATAATATAATATTACCGATATTATTTAGTGGCAGATTTAACTAATAAATATCAAATCTGTCATTTTATGGGTTTTTATTAGAAACAAGCCTTTAATAATAATAATGGAGTCACAGCCACTATGGGAGTTTTTACTGGTATGAAATAAATCTCACATTTTTTTCCCCTTGAATATTAAGGTTAATTTAATCGTTACTATATATTTAATAAATACCAAACATGTTGTGGCTGTTGGAAACCTTGCGAAGGTTAATATAGAAACATAACACCCCCCCCTCCGGCATGATCTCCCTCGATCTGTTTAAGTGGTCACTAATAGAAATGTGCTTTTTCGTTTCTCCTCCCGAGGCTGCTGAAGACATTATTCATCCCGGGGCTCATCGTAAGTGTTATTTTATGCCTCGTCGTGGTCACGGTCCTGCATTGTCTGCGGTTATGGATTCAGCATAAGAAGAAGCAGACCGTACACGTCGGCAAGGATGGAAAGAAGCGGAAGGTGGTGGCGTTTTTCCACCCTTACTGTAATGCCGGCGGCGGAGGCGAGCGGGTTCTCTGGTGTGCGCTGAGAGCCTTGCAGAAAAGGTACCGTAAGTCTCGGTCTAAACGTATTCCTGTTCACTTCTTATTACGGTCAAAGGTTTATAATAGCAATTTTATTTTAGCAGCGCGGTAGCATTGCGATAATTAAGTTTAAAAAAGAAAAAAAAAGCTTGCCCTAGTATTCAAGAAAATGCAATAAGGAACTGCAGAAAGCTAAGGGTTGCCATGACAAAAGCCTTTTCTTATTGTTTCTTTCTAAATGTACAACATGTCGTCTACCAGTCAATTTAATTTACATTTTAAATACATTTCAAAATGGGGGGGGGGGGTTTGCATGTAAAATGAATTAGTGCAACAATCATACCCTTGGTAGAAAAACACACAAAACACCTGGCCTTCAGATGGATTATGTGTCTCCTGCCCATGGGTACATGGGATGCGGCTGAAAGTCTGCATTCATAGCAACAACCTGTGTCTGCTTATGTGTCGTAGAATAGCTGTTTAACATATGTGTAAAAGTATGCTTTTTTTTGTTCTCTTAGGTATAAAGAGGCTATGTATGTCGTTTACACTGGAGACACCGATGTCTCTGAAGAACAGATTCTTAATGGGGCGAGTGCTCGCTTTAACATCAGTCTAACCCACCCTGTAAAGTTTATATTTTTGGAAAAGCGGGACCTTGTGGAAGCCAGGAAATACCCGCATTTCACCTTACTAGGCCAGAGCCTCGGCTCCATCTTCCTAGGTTGGGAGGCCCTGGTAAAGTGTGTGCCGGATATTTATATAGACTCCATGGGCTATGCCTTCACTTTACCTCTTTTCAAGTATATTGGAGGCTGCCGAGTGGGCTGCTATGTACATTACCCCACTATCAGTACAGATATGCTGTCTGTGGTTCGCGGCCAACACTCCAGGTTCAACAATTCTACTTATATTTCTAATAATACTGTCCTAAGCAGAATGAAGTTAATCTATTACACCCTTTTTGCTTTGTTGTACGGATGGGTTGGTTCGTGTAGCGACATCATAATGGTTAACTCTACGTGGACCTTTAACCATATCCTTGACTTGTGGAAATGTAGTGAGTGCACTCACATAGTCTATCCACCTTGCGATGTTCAGACATTTTTAGATATTAAATTAAACCTGGAGAAAGAAAAACATGAACATTCTCTGGTGTCGATTGGTCAGTTCCGGCCTGAAAAAGACCATGCGTTGCAGATCAGGGCGTTCAGAGCGTTATTGGCCACGAAGACACCTGAAGAGCAAGCAAATCTGAAACTTCTACTAATCGGTGGCTGTCGCAACAAAGAAGATGAGGACCGGGTGTCTGGACTGAAAAGGCTTAGTCAGGAACTTGGAGTTCCTGTGGAGTTCAAAGTGAACATTCCCTTTGAGGAGCTGAAGAGATACCTAAGTGAAGCTACCATTGGATTACACACCATGTGGAACGAGCATTTTGGAATTGGTAAGAAGCTCTTGGCAAAGCTGATGTAGAATGTAGTGCAGACAGCAATGTCTCTGAAAACCAGCTGTAAATACTTGTTACTAGACTTGTGCACGGCGAGCAAATTTGATTTGGACAAAAGTTCTTGCCACGTCGTTTTTGGGCAGGGAATTCAGTTTCCTGGCCATTTGGCTCGGGTGAAATTCAGGGACCTTTTCTGATTTGGACTGACATTCGGGGGGGGTCTCAAAGGAGGAGATCCCTGACACCTTATGGACTCCCCAGCGATCCGTAGCAGTCACTCCCCCTCAATTCTGTGCACGTGATCGCTTTGAAGCGACTCACGAGCATGGAATTAAAATATTTTTAAAAAACTGTGGTCTTCAAGGGAAGACGCAGTACACAAACGCCGGTCCTTAAGGGGTTAAACATATTCTATTGTCACCAATATTTATTAATGAAGAATAACGTACAAATGCATGAGATAGGAGATGCACAAGTCTACTTGTTACATAGGTAATGATTTATAATGGTATTTTCTCTGCTGTTTCTGTACAGCGTCGTGCTATGGAAGTTAACGTTTGATTGTTGGTAACGCCGTAAGGTTTTTATGTGACTGCTTTCATGTGACTGGTGCATCAGTGACAAGTAGCTTGGTATGAATGGAGGAAAATACATTAGTGCTTCTAAAGAGGGGAATTTCAAATACTTTCCCAACTTTTCCAGTAAGGTTGTCTGTAAGTCTTTGTAAAATACATGATTAATATGACCCTAATATGTGTCTTGCAGGGGTAGTTGAATGTATGGCAGCTGGGACCATCATTTTGGCACACAACTCAGGAGGCCCCAAGATGGACATTGTCATCCCTTATGAAGGACAGAAAACTGGCTTCCTGGCAGACAGCGAGGACGGCTACGCTTCAGCCATGGATCACATTCTGTCTCTGTCACCGGAGGAAAGACTGGCGATAAGGCAGAACGCACGTCTTTCTGTCTCCAGGTTCTCGGACCACGAGTTCGAAGGAAATTTCCTCTCTGCAGCTGAGCATCTATTCAAGTGACAGACAGCCTTTTGGTTTCCATTTGTATTTATATGGCAGAAAAACAAGGAAATATTTTTATATTGGATTTATTGTGTTGCAGATGTCTAAATTAATAATTTGTAAATACATAATTTTCATTATGCCTTATGTCATTTTATCTTTTTTTGACACAGGCTATTTAAGATGGTGTGGTCGCCGTTCTTAAGTGTGACAACCTCTGCCTAGAGCAAGAGAATGTGCGAGTGGCGGACACAAACCAAGCTCTATAGTAAGGTGCAATAGGATTACTCCCTAAAAACCCTCCAGATCCCATCAAAAAGCCCAGACTATTCCATTCATACAACATGGGCATCCACATACCTGTGTGTGTGTGTGTATATATATGAGAGAGAGCATCCACGTATACTGTGTATAAACATTTCCACTGCTTCTGTAAAGATGCAGGCATTGTGGTACTCGATATTCTCTGTAGCTGAGAGGCAAGCTACCTATTGATTATGCGTTTAATAATGTAAACCTAGATGGCCTGTATAACATGACAACCAGAGCCAACACGATGTATATAAGCTTTTTTCTTCTTGAATGGAGTTATAAGTCTACACATTACATTCACCGCTGCTATCTGTAAGGTTATTCACTAAAGACAGTGGTAGTATCACGGCAACTATCTCACTTCACTATACATTGTGAATGGCCAACACTGGAATATTTTTCTAGCTAGAATGACGTAGCTGGCCTGTATAATGCACAGTTAAATAAAGAAATCTCCCTTATTTAGCTATACATTGTACAGAACCAGCCAAGCTCATCCTGCAGTAGAAGCTCAATGGGGTTGGCTCTTCTTAATGTTGTCCCTTTAGTGAATAAGCTCCCTTTGCTAAAACGGTACCCTTAGAGTTTAAAAATGTTTTAAGAAACTATTTTTAACCATAAATTCTCTAGGAGCAGATTCTACTAACCACCAGTAACCCCCCCCCATACCATACCATACCATTCATTGATCTTATGCTTTTGGCACGTATTTTGCACCAAACGTCAATCATCTCACCTTAAAAATACTGTTTTAGTGCACTATATTTTATCAGTTAAGGCATAGGTAGGTTTTTGTTTTCTTTTTAATAGAAATTGAATGTAGTTGGCTATACAGAGTTAAGCAAAGATGTATAAAGATAAAAAGGTCGAACTACAGCAGACAGCAAATAGCTAAACACTTAAAGCACAGAACAGCATATGGCAGTTTGAATTATATGCTTACATGTTGTGTACATTCAGTGACAAAACATATTGTTTTGCATGTCTAGGACATTTAAATGCCTGCATATACAGTATATAGATAGATATATATATATAATCAGCTATTAAGATTAATGATTGCCTTGGCTTCCAAACACAGACTGGTACGCCACAACAATACATGAACGATGATTTTCTGTTGCATGCGTCTGCTGTATACATACTACCCATAAATGTGAGTAATACATATCTCTACCCTGACATTAAAGGCAGCTTGTCATCCATTGCTACACCCCGTCTCTTCTTATTGCCTCTTAGCTGTTTTCTGCTGGACTCTGGTCTGGCTTCTGAGCATCGGAAGTCTGTGTATCCAAGGCAGGCTTCTCTGCAGAAGAATCTTCTTTCTCAACCACCTTTTCTTCTAACGCCTTTCCTTCTGTGTGACCTAAAACTCTTTCCATGGAGTCCATGACCTCTTCTCTAAGTTCGTCTTCTGATTCTTCGAAATTGCTGTAAATACAGAGGTTTGAATGCAAACTGGGGTCCAGCCTGTCTACACATTTCCAGTGCTAGAACATCGGATCTTTTTAAATAATCTCCAGCTGTTGGTTTTGTCCCCTCTGGAAGCGACTCTTTACATATTCATGTAGACAACATGAAGATGTTTTGCAAAAGTGTTATGCGACCCTCATTTCAATCATAAGATTCACAAGATCATAACATTGGACAGCAAGGAAGTTTGTGGTCCAACAAGGCAGAGAGGCTGTACACTAATTTCAACACTATGAATTCATTCTGATTTAACCAGCATCTTTTAGAATGAAAAATGTCCAAGCAAGTTAAATTTTGGTTATATCAAGTAGTATCATGGCGTTAAAATGTATACTTTTATCATTCATTTAATTGTGCTTTTCAGGTTAACCCTATATGTCCCTCATGACCTAGGTGAACCAACAATGGATTGGCACAAGCCGAGGCAGATCCAGTTCAATGAACCAGACTGCTTTTTGTAGACACAGACATAAGATAAGACACCTTAAATGGCTCGCTAATCCACTAAAGATCAGGCCCAAGCCTGGCATTGAGCTGGAGCCCACACCGACACACACCGCGCCCTGTTAGGGCCACTTTACTGAAGAAGAATGCACATTAAAGTGCTTTACTATGCTGTGGTTGGCCTTCCTTTCTGTGGTTCAGCAATTCTTACAAGTGATTGGCTTCTCCAAGCCTCCAATCAGTGACAGGAATGCCCTAATTGACAATAGGAGTGCTTTCTGCGCATGTGCACAAGAGATCTGAACAGGCCCCTACCACAACGCTGGAGTTGACTGCGGACACCTACATGACATAGCTTGGGTGGGGAAAGGGGTAAATGCATATGCACAGGGGTCACCTTGCGATTTGAAGGTGCACGTGATGGCTGAAGTGTCTATTGACTAAGAAGGCAACCTCTCTGGCCCACAGAGCCATGCTTAGTCTTATCAGTAAAACTCTTACGTATCGTCATCGTCAGATCTTGGTTCTAGTCGCTCTTCATCCAAGTCATCCTCTGATGCTTCATCAGTTTCCGCATCTTCTTTCACTGGAGGCCATTGCTTCAAAGTTCCATCTAAACACAAGAAAAGGTCAACTTATTTAATGGTGGTCACAGATTGTTTTAGATGGAGTGAATGGGTCGGTCAAAAAAAGCAGAATACACAGAACAACTACTTGTGTAACGCCTGCTCACCAGTTCTGTATTACATTTCACAGAGAACCAGAGGAGGAAACATTTTATTCTCACCACACACATCTTCATCATGGATAATGGAGTTATCCATCTCCGCTTCAGCCAAGGCTTTTAACAGCGTAGCAGGTGCCGTGTGTTTCCACTGTTTCCGATTTATGGGCAAGTCATCACCTGGCAAAACAAAAAGTATGAGATGACTCAAATTAATAATTTTGACTCAAAGCAATCGTGGAATATGAATTAACCTAAAATGGTCATCTTATGATTTACTGATTTACTTGGTTTACTGACTCCATACTTTCAGCATTAACCAGTTTGCTCTACCCAATTCAGTGCATCGTTGAGTCAGGGCAGATGACCCTGATTGAGTTGGTCGAGAGTTCCAATCACGTTTAGCAATTGGCTATGATTCCCAGGAACTCTGCCAAGATCAGTCCCACAGGCTTTGACCCAAGTTTAGATTGGTCATTACCCATGTTCACATGTAAAGCCAGCATTATTAACTTATGCTGTGCCCTACACTACTTTCTAAGGAGATAGATTATATGTAATAGTACATACCAATTATGGGGCTATAAAACGCTACCCATAAGTCTATCCTGATCACGTCTAGCTTCCAGTAACCTTTGCCAGTCAAAGCTAAATCGGATTTTGTGTGCTGGATTCTTGTCTTGCTGTATGTAGATAAATGGTCGCATTGCCAGTTCTGTTAATCACTATTCTTTATATCTACGGTGGGGTTATACACATAACGTTTGGGATTCCCTGCTTCCTGTAGGTTCGTTGTTACTTTTGCCGCTCCTCACCACGGTCTATGTCTGCCACGGTGTCGTTAACAGACGTGATGTCAGCCGCCTGTAGAATATGCAGCAATGTTTTAGGAACTCCTGGAGTCCACTGTTTCCGGTTATCTGCTGTTTTATCACCCAGTTTGGTATCATCTACAAAAATACAATATTATTATTATTATTAACTTTTATTTATATAGCGCCAACAATTTACGCACCGATTGGTAAATTACATATATATATATATATATATATATACAGGGGGTATGACACGACTAGGATTAATATGTAATTTCTTCCTTATACACAGTACACAATAGAAGAGACGGATGATTTTACACTTGTATCCGCACTAATGTGATAAGATTTAATTCTATGGCACCTATCTACAAAAGAAATGCATTATTATTATCACCCTTAAATGTATACGTTCTAACAAATCAAACATGGTCTAGAGATAAATTATGCTATTTTGCTGTAATTTGGTGATATTCCGTTAAACCCTTGGAGCGCCAGCTCCGTACGTGGAACCCCGTTAGGATGCCAGCTGCCCCCCATGCATGTAGTGGTACTCTAGGAGAGATTCTGTAGTGTAGTGGGGTCTTCACCTCTCCCGGCAGTCTAGAGTGTTTAAGTTTACATGCAAGCCTTTAAATGTCTTACAATTACATTTAAACACTAATTTTCCATCTGGGGAAGAGAGAATGCTTCCGATTGATCCGGTCTAACCAGACTTTCAAGAATATCTAGGTCTTTTCCCCTGACATAGAGTTCAAACTGGAACCGCCGCACATTTATAGTTATAGGCGGTCACAGCAAAATACACAGATTGAGATTATATTAGCACAGGAGAGTTATCCAGACTGTACCTGATTTATCTGACCTGTTAATATTGTTAAATACACTTTTTTATTGCTATTCTCGCAAGTATAATTGGTTTGATTTGCATGTAGGGAGAATCAATCTGGCATGTATAGCTGCTATACTGTATACATGACTGTTCATGGTTAAAATAGCCTGTTGTCTTTATGTTTATGATTTTTGCTCTTTGTTTTTGAATCATCTTGAGATTAATAGGAATTGGAGAACAACCCCCCCCCAATAAACCAGAGGTAGGATTTGCTGTTTTGTTTATGCTTCCAGTGGCAAACCCGCTGTTTATAGTAATGAACACGAAGTCTGTAACGAATGCTTCACTTTATTGGAACACTATATTTACCCTCACGCTAGTACCTAGCAGGCTAGAGGGGTAAAAACCCCATAAGTGGTGGGTGTAGATTGTATTTGGGATGACATCAAAGGAAGATACAGTATGAGGACAAAATACCAGAAAGCAGTGGACGGGCACTTAAATACTAGGGCTAGACAAGGTTCTATGAGAACAGTAAAATAACGTGGTTTGAGATATCAGAGTATCCCTGTTAGTGGCCCACACTGACTGAGATCAAAAGAATCCGATGTCGTCACACATGAATGAGAATGGGGAGCACCAGGATATCATATGCCAGGATATCATATCATATATGCACAGCAAGTGCAATAGATTTGGCTCTTGCACGTTATGGAGAAGAAAAGCCTAGGCGCAGAGACCGGGGAGAAGGCATGTGAGAAAGAAGACTGATATAGAAGGCACTGATATAGAGAGAGGAGGACAAGACATAGGAGCATGGCATGAAAAGTGTGTGAATAACCTCATAGTCTAACAAATGGAATAGGTCCTGAGAGAGCAACTAAACTGAAGGCTACTACCTGATTCCTGTAAGACACAACCTTTGTACTTCTCACTCCAGTTGACATCCTCAAGTTTCTTCCCATGATCAAATGTCAGAGTATCATTGAGTAAATCGGCTTCCTGCGATGATACCACAATGTCAAAATCAATCAGCATTAGGAAGGCAGGAGTGCTAGCCATGTTATCCAATTTAATCAAGGTGTTAGCTCACTACAAATGGGAAATTGCAGCTTAAAAACAAATCCTTTTTTTGCACCTTTTTTAGATATAGAAGGAAGTGTATAGATCAATGGAAAATACTTCATCCAGCCACATACAAAAACCTAAACACACATACGGTGTATCTCAATTAATTGCCTTTTATACCGAAGATGTTTGCTTGACCTATACTATTACGCATGCATTCACACGTCCTACCTCATCCACTTTGGTGTCTTCCTCTTGAAAAGGTCCATGTAAATCAATTTCAAACTTCACTCCACCCTACGAAGCATCAGAAGTATCATACCTTAAAGAGTACTGCATGACTAAATTATGCCAGAACTACAAAACAAATGTATAGATCAAGGGAAGTTTTACTTGTTGTCTCCAATCGTCTTGTGTGAATCCCGTATTACCCCCATATGCAAACTTAACGGCTGCAATGCAGAATAATTGCTGGGTATCAAAGCATCAGAGGTGTTGATACGGGGTGGCTAAGGGAGCTGAAGCCTTGTGTGTATTTGTGGGAGGTCAGGAATATGGCACTCAAAGTTTAAATTTATCTTAAATCTATTATGGACCCTTGGGCTTGTATGACCCTGGAAAATCTCCTGCGGGGTTCAGGACTGAAGACAGCTGCCCTCCTTATACACAAACCCTTACGAGGCTTAAAGCACGTCATTGGTTTTTTACATTAACTAAATGAAGGTTGTTTTTCTTTCCTTTAATTTTCCACCACATATCTGGTGTCAGAAAAAAGATGGAGACAAAAGATTTAAACCCCTTTTTACTTTGATCTCCACATATTTCAGCTCTTTTCCATATAACCAATAATGATACAGACTTTTAGACATTTAATTTGACAGAAAAGAGCATCAAATAAAAACAAGTGTGGGCGACATGCAAGCTGTCCTGTGATTACGTTCCAAGTGACAGATTAGAAAAAACACTAGTTTCAAAAATATTAACATGAATTCTAAATTAACAAGAAACTATTTCAATACATTATCAGAGGTTGTTAGTTTATTTAAAAATCTTTAGGCCCAATAACGTCACTTTTATGGATATTAAGCATGGCTTGGCTTGGAGAAAGTCTTCTTCAGGGCTTGTCCTTGCTGGGAGCTCAGGGGATACAATCTCCCCGCCACAGTCTCTGGGATTGTGGGGGCTGCAGGGGGTTTAAACGTCCAGCACCTGTGCCTAATGCAGGCTCCATAAGAATCCCATACTGGATCCTCCAAACCTGGTTTAGGCATCCAGCCTGTAGTAAATTTGGAGTTTGGAGCGTTGGCCCACTCTGCTCTCCAAATGCTCCACTGCCGGGACCCATTAACATGATTTGCACATCATCTACAGTGTCACAGTACTTATGACAGCTGAGCGGTCCCTTTACATTTTCATAATATCCTCCTTGCAAATGTATTGGGGATTCTGCAGAATCCCCCCATGAGCATTTGTCCCTTTCCCCACCCCAGCTATTTGCTGCGGTCAACCACACGTGGTAGACTTAATGCCAGACAGCTGCAGCGTTAGCTCAGGGGGTCTAATGAAATGCATTGGAAGCGTTTTCCTGCCGCTGATGGTGGCTGATCAGTTGCAGGAAGCATAAGACCATGAAGAGTGTGTTCTGCTGCAGCTCTGTATCTGCAGCTTCCCCCTAAGGCAAGTAATTATTCAATTTTACATATATTTTTTGCATGTTAAAATAATTTATAAGAAAGTAATCAGTTTCAGATACAGGAAAGCATACCTTGACTTTATACTTTTCTTCCAGGGCTTTCCTTTCTTGTCTGTTTTGCACAGAGATTTGAATTAAATGTTTTTCAATGTCCTTAAAGACAAACAAAATGTTTTTTGGCACATGTAACATGGAACCTCCATAGTAGCAAGTGACACAAAAGCAGCTTTTGGCTTTATTTGTGATATTTCCACTATTACCTCCGCCGGCTGTGGGGTATCTGGCTGGTCTCTGTGAGTTGTCCCCTTTCTATTCTTCCCTGGCTTCACTAAGTAGGTTGCCTTTGGAACCTTAGGAGCCTCCTGTATGATATTATATAACATGCAATATATGATTATTTTGCCAGCATAATCAGTTTTCTAAACATCTTGAATAGCAATGTTCAGTGGGCTCTGTAGCAATGTTATACAAGCAACCTGCAGAGGATGCTGGAGAGTTCAGTGTGAGTTGTAGTAACTGGAGTTTGGACTCAGCATGGCAGTTGTATGTTATGAAGCTACGCATAATAAAGAAGCCTGTTTTACCCTTAACTGAGAGTGCATCAATCTATGCATAGGAGGTATCAAAACAGGCTCCATTCACAAAACGTTATCGCTAGTGATTTAGGTATGTTAAAGGGGAAGTCTCATACAATAAACATTTTATCTGCACAGCAATAATATTTCGAGTGACTTTCCCTGCTCAGACTCAGGATATTTGTCTTGCAGATTGGGCTGCAAGAGCTAGAACACATTCTAATGGCTAGTCATGTGAAAAGGAAAGTACACCCTCTTTGAATTTTATGGTTTTTCCTTAGCAGGTCTAAAACTGAGAACCTCAGGTTCACAACAACACATGACTTATGCAACAAAAATAAAGCCAAAATGGAGAAGCCATGTGTGAAAAACTAAGTACACCTTATGCTTTGATAGCTTGTAGAACCACCTTTAGCAGCAATAACTAGAAGTATTAGTTATCTGTGTGACTCTCTAAGTCTGTAACATTGTTGTGGAGGAATTTAGGCCTACTCTTCCACAACGTTGCTTCATTGAGGTTTGCGGGCATTTGTGCTTAAGATCATTGTCCTGTTGCAGGAACCAATTTCAGCCAAGCTTTACCTTTGCATCACTATTACATCACTTTTAGTTGTCACAACAGCTTTTCGGCGTGAAGCATCCACATCTCCCTTGCTTGATTTCTTTCACTCCTAGGGTATTTCAACTCTATATTTTTATCTCTAATTGCTGGCTTCTTTATTTAGCTCACCTTGGTAAGGTGTAACACTGATATAACTGCTTTTGTTCCAATGTAATTAATGAAGATTTTTGTTTGTAGATCTGAGTGTGCACTGCATAATTGACCATGCATTAAAACCCAATGTAAAAGCCACCCAATATGGGTCACGAAAATTAAATGATTCTGTATTATGAGATGGTGCTGCACATCATAAACGCTACACCTGGGTTACATTATTTCTCTTTAAAAATATGTAATTAAGATTGATTGTGTATATATATATATATATATATATATATATAAACAATTGTATTTATTTACCTGATAGCGTCCTCCTGCTTTGACTTTATTTTCTTTAACTTCACTATAATACTGCTGGCGAATGAGTTCAAGCTGTTTCAGGTACTGTCAGGTAAAACGGGACGTAGTTATACATTATAGGTTATCACGGCTACAACAGTTCATCTAATGTTAGGAAAAGGCTGATGCTCACAAATAAAAACAATATGGCGGAAAACAAATCAGTTGAGGCTCACTCTGCCCTCATACGGTAATTCTGTAGGGAGAGGAACCGCTTGGAAACAAGCTCTCTATATATTATTATATTTATTGTGAATTGTGAAAATAGTTTGCAGGAGTGTTGTGGGAGTGCCAATACTGTCCAACTAGCCAAAAAAAATTATTATTTTGCTCAAACGGGCCCTTCATCCTTATGGAAGCTAGTGAATATATATGTCCTCAACAGCTGTCATCCACACCGACTGTGTTTTCAATTTACACTTGACAAATATTATTCCCGGGATAACCTGAAGACAACCCTGTAGGTGAAAATTGTTATGTAATATTTGTTATGTCTTGTTTACCCGTTGTACAGCGCTGTGGGATATGATTGTTATATGCCTGTTGCAGAACTAGCACTATCATTCTGTCATCATTCCCCGGGCTTGACAGTCTACCTAGCTGTGAAGCCACTTCTTCTTCTGCACTTTCCCGTTGTATAAATGATAAGATAAAGCCAGGATTCAGATTTTACCTGTTCTTCTTTCTCATTGTTCCTGGGCTGCTGTCTCTGTGGTGTCCTCTCCAAGTGCTGTTCAGGGGGGATTTCAGGTCTTGGAACTTGCACTGGTTTGGAGAAATGATCAGCAGAGGATGGCCGTAGACCCTACACATTAAAGAAATAAGTTGAGAATAGAATAAACATTGAGGTATAAATGGGCAAATGCACGATGTTCTCTGTGAAGTCCTGTTTTCAGAAATGAGGTCATTAGATGCAACGATTATGCATTCTGAAGATTGATATCTCACATTTGTCGTTTGGCACTGAATGCTGTTCAATAATACAAATGTTTTATTAGACACATTAGAATACAAACAGCCGACAAACTTCCTTAACTATCTTTAAACCACATTATTACGCAGTCTGGCATAACTGCTCTTTTTGGTCCTTTTACTAAAGGCCAAGTTAGACCGCTGAAAGTTGGCAGCAATCTATCAACTGGTACTAAATAAAATGTGCTGGCTCCATCACGACTGGACTTGCCATCTGGAGTTGGTGGGCTCTTGTCAGCGGCTGAAACATCGGCTTAAAGGAACATGCATTGAAAGCTGTTAAAAGATATGACCCATGGGAGACATATTGGGGAGACCCCCCCCCCAACTTCTCTTAGGTGAATGTGCTAGAAGTGAGCCACGAAGCAAGTGTGTCTTTGGAACGGAACCACGTGGTACTACGCCCTTGCCAAACATTTCTGGCTTGGCCTTATCCTACTTTACGGTGGGCACAGCATGGCACATCATTGATCACAAATACGCATAAGGAATGTGCACCACATAAAAGAGAAAGGGAACATACATAGTCATGCTGTTATATGTAGATATGTATTTATTAAGCACTAACAGTTATAGAGCTTAACGGTTTATAGTATAATAAATGGGAGTTACAATAAATACAGTAGTCTGCATAGTAACATAGAATCCGATCGCAGATGTAATTATTTGGCCCATTTTCCATGATGTTAGGACTTAGATCTTTATCAATTCTTGTTCTAGTCTTAGATTCAGAACAGCCATATGCCCACTCCACGCAGACATATGTACACATATACTATCTGATCTGAGCTTGTTTCGTGAAGTTAGATTAGAAGGCCTTGGAATTTAAAGGGACACATCAATGCCCCATGCAACCCCACCTTTAATAAGCATTCTCCAACCTGGAAAATAAATAAATCACTTAACTTTAGTAGAAGCTGCAGCTCCAGAGCTGGCACCCTCCCAGGCACCCAATCAGCTGCATGAAATCACTCATATTGAAAGCAATATGAGTGTGCTTGCAGTGGGGGGTCATATTAGACCCTGGAAGTCTTGAACAAGCTACCACTGTTGAGTAATGTACAACATGCCTGAATGTTTGGATGAGTTGGGTTGGCAAACACCAAGGGACCAAGGAAAAACTTAAAAAGAGACCACTTCGTTGTCATATGCATTTAGTAAACACAGAGTTTATTATAGTAGTATACCGACACCTCTACTTTGGATTTATTTTAAAATAGAGTGAGCTCTTATTATCTCTTTGTAATGCAGTGCATTGTAATAGTGTTCGAAGCCGTCAATGAATTGGAGGTCATGCGTTCAGAACCACAAAGGATTCACATAAGGTAAGAGAAATATATCATAAAAGAGAAATTAAATGAAATACTCACCAACTGCTTCTCTACCTTTATTCTATATAGCTGTGCTTCCTGCCGTCTCTGTAAATACTCTGCTGGCCTACAAATCAACAGATGTATTATTAATCATCTCATATAAATAAAAGGCCTATCCACAATATATAGTCACATTATACTGCCATTGCAACTAACAATTTGTGGTGAGGGAAGGGCTGGCACCTTCTAGTCCAGGGGGACAACTATAGTCAAGTCCCCCTCCCCATCAAAAAAACCACATTTAATTAAAATATAACCAAATTACCTTGCAGGCTTCTCCTTGAGTGCTCCTGACCCCACCTATAGCCCCACTCCTATAGGCATAACCTCAAAGGTGTCTCCATTTGGACACGTGGAACGTTGGGGGGTATGATAAATGCTTACCACTGTTGCGGGATTTGGATGTCTCTTTGTTTACAATACTCCTCAACTCGCTGGTTCATCTGGACCTCGTAGGCTCGCTGTTGTACGTTGTTCAGCTGAGCGTAGTAGTGGCCGTAATTCCCGTGTAATCTGACTGCAGCTGGTTTCTCGGGGACATCCAATCTACGTTCCCAATACTGAACAACAACAAAAATATGTTATTATGTAAAGTTCCATAGCTGATGTACTCATGCTGTAATATTCATATTGTAATAATATCCAATATAGTCTGTGATATATTCACAGTATGGTGAAAAAGAGCAACACAGCATTGTCTCTAGACCGTGGTACATGTACTTTAATGTTTGTGTTCATTGTTACTATAAATGTATGATTTATTGAACACACAAGGGGTCATGTATAAAATATGGTAAAACTTAAAACATGTATCACCAATAAATCCCAAGAATATCCTTCCAGGCACCGCAGGTAGTACTATACTACAGCAGAATCACGAGGGTAAATCATGTTCCGCTGTCATTCCTCACCTTGGCCATGTGCTGCTGGACATTTAGAGGGGACTTCCATTCATTCCTTTTTGGTAGTTCGTCTCTCCTGGGAGGTGTTACTAACTTGGCCCTCTGTGGATTCAATTTTAGCCTTTCCCCTTTTGTAGCTTAAAAAGCAAATATACAAAAAAATCCATGATGATTAAAATAAACTGTGAAAGGAGAGAATGCTCATATTAGATTGAAAGTCACTGATGTTCTGTGTAAATGTTGTGTATCAGACTTTGGTTTACAAAACCCAAAACACGTGTACATGTACAGGCACCAGCAGCAGAGCCAGAACTGACATTTTATTCATTCGATGTTCCCACCTTCATTCATTCGTCCTTTCCTGGAATTCAGAATGTGTGGTGGGTATGTGCGTATCACCGTGTCTAGAGCTCGAAATGCCACATCAACATGTACAGAAACAGCAACACATGGGTTTATAAATGAACTTGTGTAAAAATAGTACACAAATACCTATTAACAGGTGGCAAAGTCGCATACAAAGTCTAATGAAAACCCTGCTCCATGGCAAAGCGTCTAAACATAAGAGCGTCCCATTTTGTGAATTGGACACAATTGGCCATATTGTGGTTTCTGTGTGTGCCAATTGTGTTTCAGGCAAGCATGTTCCTGGATGGGCCACGGTGCTTATAGATGTAGATTTTCAGGATGAAGAATATAGAGTGCGTGGGGCTGTACTTTAGGACATTACCTGGAGATTGTCTGGGTGCTGGGCTACAGCCGACTTTCGTTGATGTTGGCTGTTTCTTTCTGTGTAAGATTGTGTGGCTGAATTCATCCTGAATTTGCTGGAGACCCAACATAAAAACACTTAATCATATTTACTCTTTCCAACGTTACCCTACGTGATGCATTCAGTAGCGACAGACACCTACCTCCGGACTCAGGAACCTGTTTATAAGCCTTTCCAAAAATGGCTTCTTTAATATAGAGGAGATCGATGGTCTGTCGCGTGGGGATATTTTAAAAAGCTGCGATATCAGGATCCGGAGGTCGTAAGAGTATTTCGAGGAGAGCGGCTCGTAGCGGCCTCTGCAGATCTTCACCACCAGCTGGTGTAAGCTACCTGCTTCAAACTTCACAATAAAAGTCAAACAGAATGATATGAAGTGGGGAATAATCCTCGCAAATTAAATATATAGTGATACATATCTTGGATATAACAGTAGAAACCAATGGCATGTTCCTTACTGTGTCTCACGTGTAATACTGGGACCCAAAAATGCCCTTTATAAACACACCAAAAATGGACAGAAACTTATTCAAGAACTATTTCAGACGTAGAATTTTGTCCGGAGTATAAAAATGTAATCAGTGGCTTAAAAATAGCTTTTCCCGGGCGGTGTGGACCTCTTGTGCCCAAAGATGGCTGGACACATCAGGGGGTAGTCGATGGGTACAGCGGTGGGCACGTCTTTAAATCTAAGGAGCACATTTAACATTTGAAAGTATAAAGCTTAATGCTTACAGGATGCTTTAATGTACACAGTTCATACAGCACACAACCTAGAGACCAGATGTCCCTGAAACAGAGAACAAAAGCATTAAAACATAATCACATCTGTACAAAGTAAATGATGCCGCAGGGGGGGGGTTATGTCTGGGGACGTAAAATCTTTTTAAGATCTGTTTAAAATAATTTGTCAAACAGAATTCCCCAAATCATATGTTGCTAGTAGATTAGTGTCAGGTTAAGGTCCTCCAGTGGCCCTTGGGCTCCAGCGGGCACCTACCTCCCAGCTACAGTAGCCTGCACAGTGCGGCAGTGGATTACCCATTAGAGCACTGAGGACCCCCAGATCTCATGCCCCCCAGGCACATTCCAAGCTTGTATAATGGATAATTCACCAATATAGCAGACAAGCATAGATGTATATTATATACATCCATTTATACATCCATATATACCCTGTAACCGCGGTGTCATCGTAAAAGCAGATACAAAGAAAAAGTTACGCTACTCGCATTGCAAATAACGGTTTCTCCCTCTGAGAACGGATACCTTTGCCTTTTCAAATATTTATGACTTTAAGGGCTGAAATACCAAGACGTAAAACTATCACATTCACAAGAAAAAGCCCTGCTAGGTAAGGTGTAAGTAAATAGCGACATACGTCTTGTTGTTATAAGGCCGATTCTCACAGATTTCAGGTGAAAGGTAATAAGGCGTTCCAACGCGGGTACGAGCCAGCTCCATTGTGCTTAAAAAAAGAAAGACATTTATTATGAAGGGACGTCTTAGTCATTATATCAGAAGAAACTCACTGGGGATGCACCGCCATACATGGCATTTGTTTATATGGCGCCAGATTCTGTAGCGCAGTACAGTGAAATTCTTAAGCTGCTGGGTTAGTGAATACACCCTCAGGCAATGGGGTCCACCATGCACACATCCCTAAAACCCTGAAATTCTACGTACAGCATGAATACCTCTTTAGCATTATATTAAATAACAAAATAAATAATAAAAAATATTAAAAATATGATACAATTGTCGTGAAACCGGAGGAGCCGCATTATTTTCCTGGCAACCTTGATTTGGATTTATTTAAGATTGGAAAATATAGTCAGTTGACCGATTATAGAATCAAAGCAACGTAAATAATGCCAAACAATGTTAACTAGCTCAAATATTGTAATCACCTAATTAATAATGCAAACCTGTTTTAAAACGAAATACATTTGAATCATTATGATAGGACTACTACTTGTTATAAGCTAGAAAGGTTTATGATACGACGTCTGATTTAGGGGGTTAATCACCGACATATAGCATAGACGAGGGACATTTTTTTCTATGGACCAGTCAATGTATGGTTAACAATGTACGCTTACTTGTTTAAGACTCTCGCTATGCCAAAGTCGCCCAGCTTGGCAACAGTCCCGTTACCGGAGAGAAAGATGTTCTGCGGAGAAAAAAAGAAAGCGTAACAGATCGCTTACGCCTGCAATCTACGGACCCATCCGGAGCCAAGAACGGAAAATATCGCTTGTACCTGAGCCTTAATATCTCTGTGCAGGACTTTCCGGTCGTGGATATGTTTAAGACCCAGTGAAATCTGCACAAACCAATTCAGGATCTGCAACAAAAACCCCAGAACTCAGAAAAAAGGAAAAATTTAAATAATCAAATAAATAAATAGAAAATATAATTTATGTCTAAAAATGGAAATATTTATTTGTGCGGGAACAGAAGACACAGTGCACGGTAGCCAAGTTGATTTATTGGCTCGATCACAAACTCTTGGCAGAAACACTTCTGAAAGGTGAGTCTCCCCCTGCCCTACATACTAAAGCTGACGGGACTCTAGTAACTCTTCCTGCAGTATCGGCGACCATTTCACGGTATCTAACATGTCCTTAGTGTTCATTTCTTTAAAGTCTTACGGCTAAAATTCAGCCATTTTGACAACTGGTCGGTGTCCACATTTGCAGTATAAAAAAAAACAAAACAAGAAATTTAGGTAATAACGGAATTGGCTTTAATGCTCCTAAAATGTAAATACATAGAAGAAAATCTTATATAACTTAGCTAACTTAAAATTAAGAAGGTACATTCCTTATGCCAATGTACGTTTGGAGCCATATATCTGGGAACTTGCTAAACGAGCTGACCCTGAGACCCCTGAGATATTAACCCTTTAATGGTCCATTGTGAGGATTCTGTGGTGTGATTAAACGTGTCACCAGTTGGCTCTAATACCGGTCACCTGCATTCAAGCAGGGATATTTACCATAAAATACTGGTAGGAAAAGCACCAGTTGGAAGTCTTATATATATATATGATCACAGCACCATGGAATAAAAAAAGAAGACTGATACAGACTGCGACGCTTAGAATCTGTCCCTTCGCCCAGCGATTGGGGTAAAAAACCTGAGACTTGGTTAAACCCTAACAGTTCCTGTGTACGGTCATGGGTCTCCATCAGCGCATAAGAGCTTGAAAACATTTAGCGTTTTCTTCTATATGGGGGACAGATTTGGGTTTTTTTCTCTTTCTTGATGATGGTCAAAGTCAGACACTTTTTGAATATATTTGAATATACAGTATATTAACTACCTGATCTTCGTCAAAATGAACCCCTCGTTGTCTGTTTATTCTCTTCATCAGGTCGCCGCCATCACAATACTCCATGACAATGTATAACTTATTCCTTTCTGGGAGAAAAAAGAAATTGCTCGTACAAAGATCCTGTGCGGAGAAGCGATCCTCATTCTCTAGTTTGATACGACCAGCCTGCTCGCTAAACAAATGATTTCATGCAGACAATGTTATACAGGCGCTCTTATACATTATATCGCTGTACTTTGGGAATAGTCCCCCCCCTCTCAATGAAAATAATACAGCCATAACTGGAGCCTTAATCAATTACGTTTATTCCAGCTGGCAATGATGGTGCGTTCATGTGATCGTTAATAATATTATATTTAGCCGTTTTCACTCAAATTATGCTTTATGCTGTACAGAGTTTCCACCAGCTGACCTTCAACTGCAGTGAAAAATGTTACGATGTTTGGATGCTTCATCTTGGCCAACAGTGTCACTTCTTTGTGAGAAGCTTCCTTTTCTTTAAGCGGCATCTAAAAAAAAATAAAAGAAAAAAAGAACAAAAAAAAAAAGAATAAAATATTCTTGGGAAGCCATTCGTTAAAAGGACAGACCATGTAAAGGCATATTATAGTAGTCTGCGTCCAGCGCCGGAACGCATCTCCTGAGCAGACAGAAACAGGGTCTGAAAAGGGGCAAATGCAGACGTGTGGGGTGTGAATATGATGGCTGGAGTGTCCCTTTAATAACTGTTTTATATCTTCCACAGGGATATTCCCACCTGTGGCATCCGCTCCCACAATACACATCAGCCGACAGCCACGGCAAGCGCACAATGGGCATCTACTGATGGGACTGCATCCCAACCTACTTCCATCCGAAGTATGCCCACCAATAATATGTGGACATTGGTAAATAACTAATAATAACAATGCGGTTACCTTGGTAACACCGCTTACCTTTAACAGGTTAATTTCCTTGATTACGCAATTCAGATTATCAGCCTTTGCTCTTGCGAGGAATGCTTTTCCGAACGCTCCCTCTCCGATCTTCCGAACAATCTCGTATTTATCCATTGTCTCTAGTGCTTGTCGAAAAAGAAAAGTAACAGATCATAAAATAACCAAAAAAATGTCTGATACAGAGTGCCTAGTTTTTTAAGTTAAAAAAGTTTTAAAAAAATGTAAAAAAAAGTATTTATACATAAAAATGATTGGCGCTTCCCCGTACCTGCTCTGGTGACAGTTCTGCCTCTCGGCTGATGCTGGTAACTTTACACCAAAACAGAATTACTCAACTTCCGCAAAACAAATAATAAGGAAGGGCCATGTTATGTTACCCACATGAAGGGGTAATATGACAGCAGCCACTGCTTTGGTGGGTAACAGGGCCTGAGAGCAGTGTTTCCTCTAAAGCTGTGCGCTTGTGGCGAGCGCACATAGCATTTTTAGAGAGCGCACACGTCCAAAATTGTGCGCACAACAGTTTTTTCCGCAATAAAAAAAAATATATATTATTTTTTTTTATACTTTATGCGGTGCGGATATTGTGCGCACGTAATTTTGGCTCTTGGAAAATTTTTCTGCGCACGCCACCTAAGAAAAATTAGATGGAACATTGCCTGAGAGGTTTTGCCCCAGCTCTGTGGGGTAAGGAAACATAATGTGAGGATGAACTGCCCCGCCTCCTTGTTGCTATGGTTACAAGACGCAACAAGACTACTAAAGTCTTCCAGCGTCCTCACCCCTTATCAATAAACCCCAGACCTGCCACAGCTCCCCTGTGTAACCAGACATCGCCCACACACACAAATCCCAGCCCCAACCACACTTACCGACAGGCTTCAGCTCCTCTGCTTCAAGGTAACCAGACGCCGGGAGGCAGGAGGGACCGTGCCTGAGAGTGGCACCCCCTGAGGTGCATGCTGGGACTTGTAGTTCTGTGCCATCAGCTCATGTTCCTGGTTCTAGGTTACACAGCATCCAGGGCATTGAGCACACGGCATTTATTAACACATTCGGCAGAATATATGAGTTCAGTACTAACTTATACATAATTTGTCTCGTTTCACCCATTTCTGTGCCTGCCGTGTGTGCGTTTATATGTTAAATAAAGAGTTTGGTAACCCTACGGTTAGGGTACAAATCTGGCAGTTCTGCGCTTCTTTTGGCTACCGATACGTTAAGTAATATAAGGAATGCAAGATTTCTTTGTGTCTGGAGAGACTTAAGAAGAACCCCGGGTGCACATTTAGCGCACGCAACTCTAGAACCCTTTACAAGGAACCCTATTTTAATTTACAAATCACCGCTTGTCTAAGAGGATCAAAGCCAACTTCTGGGCAGCCCATCAACAAATTAACACAATACAGAATATAACCTCTAACAAATTAACACAATACAGAATATAACCTGCTTTTATTACAAACACCGGTTAAGGGTTGGGGGGATTTTTCAGGATCTATGAAAGAGATTCCACCTGAAGAAGAGACCTCCGACGTCCCGAAGGCTCCTGTAACTCTATATATGTTTCGGGGTTATCTCAATAAAAGGTATCACCAAAGACCCCATATTCCTTTGGACCAGTAAGGCTGTATCCATTTCCCATAAATTCTCTTCATTTTTAAATGAATCCCCCCTAATTTGCTGGGTGAGCGCCGATTCGTTGCTTGGTAATTTCAACAGAGACTCAATGGGTTAACGTTAATGTAGTGCCAGTGATTAAACTCCATGGTAATCAATATAGAATTAGATATAACCCAGCATGACTGATAAAGATTATATGGCCACACGGTGTGCGTATATGATGGGTGCTCACTCATTAGACGCCATCTTTTCCATCCCTTAGACCAGTAAGACTATGTCCATTTTCCTTATAGACGTAAGAAACATAAATCCTTTCTGGAATAAGGTCTGTGACTGTATCAGGAAACTCATTTGGATTTATTAAGTTATTGTGTATAACAATGAATTAAAAAAAACCACCGTAGCCCCAAACATCAGATCAAAACGCAGGTCCCTGGGTCCATTCTAAAGTTGACTGCTGGGTTAAATAAAGGGTTAAGTGCTGTCCATCACAGAAATTGTATTCTTTTCAAGAATATGTTTTCTGGATCACAGTAGGGCCGTGATTTCCAAGGAGCAGAGTCAAATAGAATCAATAATTAAAAGTTCCAGCAGACATGGAAATAACTGGTAGATTTTCATTAACGGATGTTAAAGAGTTAAATAACGATGAATCAGGATCTGCCAAAATTCGCAATTTGTGTAAACATGACAATATTGTAAACCGAATATCACATGAAATAGCACCAGGGATTTTATATCGCAATAACAGTCATTTGGTTTGTGGCTCCAGAGATGGCATGGAGGGAGTCAGTCTGTACGTCGTCATGTTGTGACTTTTGATTGCAGCGACATCTTTTTCAGCTCAGACATCCAATCTGGATCAACCTCGTCTTCCTCAAAGTCTCTGTAAACAGTACAGGAAAGTGTGAGTCGCTTGGCATGCCCTTCGCTATAAACACACAGAGCTACTAATATGTCGGCCAATGTTTGCTGTGCAATATATTTATATATGTTAAATCATAACATCTCTACCGATAGATATCCACATCTCTTGGCGTGTGTCCCAGCTGCCCCCCACCTCCATGCGTGGTGTCACCTCTGTGGCCCGCCGATATGCCGCATTCTATTGAGGCTGTGCTGGCCAGGCATTGCCTCCATTAACTAAGTGGGGCAGTTACAAGGAGCCAACTGGCACCCTTAGTAGGGGGTACACCAGGGGCACTGACAAGGCAACTGGCTTTTGCTGCCACTCTCCCCTGGGCCTGCTGCGCCTAATCTGCTTTCTTCATCATACATAATGTTTGGAAATGTTTGGAAAGCACATACTGGGACATGGAATCTGTAACACCGCAGGCCAGCAGTAATTGCAGAACAGATGAGGGAACATCTGACGCTCTCATCCATGAAAACAAAAGCGCTGGTTCTTTATACTCACGTGTCATCGTCGTCTGATCTCGCTTCAACTCTCTCTGGATCTACAGGAATCTCTTCCTCTCTACTATCTGTGGCATCGGGGGCTTGGTCATCATTGGAAAGTGGTCCTTTAAGATACTCTTCTGATGCTTCTAACGCAGAAAATATTTGTATATTTTTAATGTGTTTTACACGCCAGTCCTGTCACTAGTGGCTTGAGAGGTTGGTACAAACACAGTGAAGATAGGCTATGATTAAGTGTCCATGGACGTGAAACACGATTGCTGTTTTCCGTTTACCCCTCTTTTGTGATGTCCAGCTAGGACGAGAAGGCTAAGCCATCTACTCCAGCATGAGTATGATAGCAACTCCTATGATTACTAAGGGTTGCCCTTGATAATGCATACGAATATCTGGGAGTTGGGATGTTCAACTCTCCTGCAAACTCCCTCTTTAGCGAATAGACCCCAAAATCTTAAATCATTTGTTGGCAATAAAGAGACTAACAGTATACTTACTACATATGGTGTACGTTTCAAATGCCAGGCTGAGATCAGCGTTCTTCAGGATATTAAACAGTGTCTCTGGGGGTTCCTTATTCCACTTCTTTCTCTGCTCATTCCTACTATATGTTATTACATGGCCACCTGCACACAGGAGAAGACAGGTGCATAATGCATGTTTGCTGTTACAAGATATTGTGCCACTGCCATTGATCCCAGGATATTACCTGGCTGGATCGTCTAATCACAAGGCCTCACCATAAATAAAATGTTCTCCTAATTATGTCCTTCAATAACCCCACCTCATATTGCTCAATTTTCCATGCTTCTATAGCCACTAATGGCTTGGCCAGCCTGCTTCATTGTGTTCAGGGCCTGGAAACAAGGTACCTTATAATATTTGCTTTGGATGTATGACTTTTTC